>CM062804.1:528171832-528395097 GCA_031772625.1 Pinus tabuliformis | reverse complement strand
TTGAGTAAGGACTGCCCCAATAGCATAGTCAGAGGCATCTGGTCTCGACCTCAAATGGTTGTTGTAAATCTGGTAAACACGAGCACTGGTGTCGTGCAGAGGCGATCCTTCAACTCCATGAATGCCTTCTGTTGAGATTCAACCAAAAGAATTTTGCTTTCGCCCCTCCCTTGGTGACTTGACTCAAGGGCCAAGTAATATGAGAAAACCCCAACATGAACCTGCGGTAGAAGTTGGCAAGACCTACAAAGCTGCGGAGCTCTGTTAGAGTAGTTGGAGATGGCCAATCCCGAATGACTTGGATCTTGGCTGGATCGACATGCACCCCCTGTTCATCAATGATTTATCCCAGATACTGAACCTGGGTCATGCCAAAAGTGCATTTCTCCAAATTGGCACATAGCTTGTGTTGCCGCAGTGTTTGGA
Organism: Pinus tabuliformis; assembly: GCA_031772625.1. Classification (NCBI taxonomy): domain Eukaryota; kingdom Viridiplantae; phylum Streptophyta; class Pinopsida; order Pinales; family Pinaceae; genus Pinus; species Pinus tabuliformis. The sequence goes on along the minus strand of CM062804.1, from coordinate 528,394,671 downwards.
GAAACTATCGGATGTGGTGGAGGTGCTCTTCCCAACTCTGGTTGAAGATCAGAATGTCATCCAAGTATACTACTACAAAGGAGTTGGTGAATGGTCACAAGATGTCATCCATTAGCCTCATGAAGGTTGCAGGAGCATTTGTCAATCCGAAAGGCATAACCAACCATTCGAAAAGGCCCTCCTTAGAGTTGAAGGCAGTCTTCCACACATCAAAGGGTTCGATTGGTACCTGGTGATATCCTGACTTTAGATCGATCTTGCTGAAATATTTTTCCCCCTTTAGTTGGTCTAGGAGGTCATCAATCCGCGGGATCAGGTACCTATTACGGACAGTGATCTTGTTCAGCGCCCAATAGTCAATACAGAGTCTCCATGTCCCATCCTTCTTCTGTACCAACACGATCGGGCTCCCACAAGGCGATGAACTCGGACGGATGTGACCTTTCTGCAGGAGCTCCTGAATCTGCCTCTTGATTTCATTGTTCTCCAGAACGGAGCGCCGATAAATTGGTCCATTTGGTAGCGGTGCACCTGGGGTCAGATCGATGGAGTGCTTGACCTAACAGTGCAGAGGAACCCCTGCAGGGGAGGTGAAGATGTCCTCGTACTCCTCCACAACCTTGTCCATCTGTAGTTGTCGTGCAGAGGGACCCCATCTGGAGGCCGCGGCCACCGTCTTCTTCTTTCCTTGAGGGCATATCATCAGGGAAACAAATTTCCTGATTTTGGAAATGATCTTACTGCATTGTTTTGCAGTAATCAAAGAGATGGCGGTAGGTGGTGCTACCTCTGGTATCCTGTACAACTTATTTCCCAATGTAATAATAACAGCACGGGGCCTTGATTCATACACAGCATGTCGCTTCCACAAGTATGGTTGTCCTAATAATACATCACAAACTTCAAGGGGAGCAATGTCACACCATACCTCATCCGTGAAGGGCTTGATGTTGTATGGAAGGCGACACTGCTGGCTCACGCGAAGATCTCGTCCTTGGTGAAGCCACCCAATGGTGTATGGTTGTGGATGTGATGTGGTCGGTAAGCCCAACCGCTTCACGACCTCTGCCGAAATGAGGTTCTTTAGACTCCCGCTATCAACAATGAACTGTATCGGGGAGCCCTTTACCCACATCTGGGAGTGGAAGAGACGCTCCTCCTTCTCTGGATCTTCGGGTTCATTTTTCTGGATATTGGCGGTAGCAACTTTGGCGTTGGGATCCGCATCAATGATCTGCTTCCCTTTGTCATTCCCCTTATCGGGTTCTGACTCAGAGTCGGAACATGCATCTGATTCTGAAAGCTTTAGCTCAGCCACTAGTGACTGCTTGGCCCGACACTCACTTGTGTTGTGAGTGGAGCTCTTATGGAACTCACACCATTTTCCAGTGTCCTTTTTCGGCTTCGCGGCACTGTTCTTTGCTTGCAGCTTCGGCGGGTTGTCTTGGGTTGTCCCGCCTTGGCTTTGTCCTTTGTTCTGTGGTTTAGGGGCACCTTTCCCCTGCTTTGGATTCACAGATCCAAAGTCTCGCTTCTTTTGTTTAAACTTCTGCTCGACCTTGATGGCATATCAGTATGTTGCGCCGAGTGAAGAGATGTTCAGGAATTGTATTTCTTCCTGGATGTACTTGTGCAGGCAGCCACGGTATTTGAGTATCAAATGTTGCTCTGAATCCTTGATACCCAACTTTGTGCGAAGGGTATGGAAAATATTGGTGAACTCGGGCACGTCTTGGTCCCTTCCCTGCCGTAGCGTGGTCCACTTTATGTATTCATCCTCATAGCTTCCGACAGGGTAGTACTGCTCCTTGATGGCATCCCGGAATGAATTCCAGGTGGGTGCGGCTGAAAATAGTGAGCCAGTACTTTCATCCTTCTGCTCGCAGTAGGTTTCCCACCAGTCCTTGATGTGGGGGGCTACTTTGAGAAGAGCGAAAACAATCTTTTCTCGACTCGAAAATTCATGAACAGAAAAATAACCCTCTAGCAGATTTAACCATTTATCTATGGCATCTGTGTCTATCTGGCCCTCGAATATGGGGATTTCAAAATTAACTTGTACCTTAAAGGGCGTGGCATTTCCAGAGTAGCTGCTGGAAGCCGATGCGTCGCTTCTAGGTAGACGCTGAAGGATCTGGGCAAAGTTGTCCATCATTGCGTTCCGTTGTCGCTCGAGGGCTTCTTCGAGCAAGATTTTGATGGGATCTCCTGCCCCCTCGTCTTTCTTCTCATCCGCCATGGGAGGTCGTCGGGATTTGCGAGGCTGGTCTTGCAAAGGTTCGACCAGTTCAAGCCCTAACTCCTTATATCCCGACCTTGTTGGGGACATGCAAAGAAAAACAGAGAAAAAGCAAACCGCTCTGATACCACTGATCCGTATTTAAACAGGAACGCAACGAATTACAGAGATAACCCTATACACAAAGATGCAGCAGAAATAATACTTCATTTCATTAATGGAAAATACTGAAATATGCTTACAACCAGAAATGGAAATAAACCAGCTAGGGCGATGGTAGCTTATCTCTGAGAAGAGATGTGGTGGCTACATGCCTCTGAATTGTCTTACAATGAGGCTCGAAGACCTATTTATTGTTGAGAAACAATGGAAAACCCTTAACATTCCAAAACCTAACCCTAGGAGATGAAACGCCAAACTGTGGGCCCCGTTTGGGTAAATTGGTACATCAACTTCCCGGGGTCGTAACTTTGGCATACGATCTCCGTTTGACGCGTACAATAGCTCGTTAGAAAGATCTATCCGAGAACTACCACTTTGGGAAGGGCAACATGGGTCCATGGACCCATGTTTCCCCCAGATTTCCCAAAAAACGTCGTTTAGGGCCTCAAAACGGCTCCAGAAGTTCAGGACCCGAAAAACTGCTAAAAATAGTAAGTTGTGCTACAATTAAGGAAACTGAAAATGATGAGAGAAACAATGGTGGGGGTCCAGGTGGACTTGGCAGGTGGCCACCAATATCCACCTGGATCATCATGTGCCAACAAATGGTTCTGTTGTCGAGACTAGGATGGTTGTGTGACAGGATTGTCTTATAGGAATGTGGAAACTGTGGAACCCAACGAGGGAGGAAATTACACGGTGGTTCAAACGGAATTTGTGCTAGTTCGTTGTGAAAGAGATTGAAGACAAGAACCAGAACTCGGAGAAATGGCTACAAAAGTACGTATTTACCAAATTCCATGAAGCTTTCTTTGGAGAGTTTCCTAATATCGTGATTAAGTGCATTCAATGGTTGAAGGACAATAACCCGATGTATAGGCACGATGGGCCAAGGAAGTGGACACTGGAGGAAGTACATCAGCTTCTAGCGATAAGCAACAAAACTTCCCTTGTTGTTGAATTTTGGTTTGAAAGTGTTCTCGAAGGATATATTGTGGGGTTTGTCATGGAAGTGACGATGTCTTATACTACAACAGAGAAGAAATTTCTGAAGGAACTGAGAGGCAAATTTATAAGGTCAATCTCATTGTTGATAAAGATGATGTTTTATGACCACAGTGTTCTTCCTTTGGAATCTGACACCATGAGGAACTAAGTCATTCGCATGGATAGAGAAGTGAGGGAGACACGAGAGATAGTTTGAGGAGCAGGAAAGGAAAAGAGGAATAAAGTTTTTGGTGGAGGCTGACAGTGGACCCAAAACTGCACATAAAAGGAAAAAGTAAATGATGGATCAAGAGAGTTATGAGGATGGAACTTTGAGGAGTGGGAGGAGGTATTGAAGGGGTGACATAGGAGGAGGTCGATCATCATTGGTGCCTTCCAAAACGAGTTGAGAGGGAGGGGCTAGGAGAGGTCATTGTAGTACACAGAGTAGTGCTAGTGACCAAAGCTATGAAAGGATGCAATTCAGAACACTACAAATGGAGGAATGAGAAAAGGAACTAACGAGTCCAAGAAGTACAGAATATTAAAAACTGGAACATTAGAATCAGACCATGTCTAGGGTCGAACCCACCACTTTGCGCACATCCACGAATCAAGAGGTAAGCACTCAGTGCACTGATTTGAACAGTGTATAAGGTAATTGTAGTCGGGGAGGAGGAAATGGTAGTAGTAGTGGAATTGATCTAGTTGTAGGAGGGATGACACAAGGTATTCAAAATCAGAATGGTGCATAGTCAGATGCGCATTTTTCTAGTAGTATAGCATACACAGTCTCTAGTACTTCATCAGGGAGTGTTGCGCATACTACGTAGACTACCATGGCACGTGTAGGTTTGTGGATGCCCATGTTTCATGGTGTTGGGAATGAGGACCCATAACAACATTTGTTTGTATGCGAGGTCGTCTGGATAGATAAGTAGGTCCAAGATGAGGCCACGAAGATCACATTGCTAGAAGCCATGTTTAGGGATTGTGCACTAACATGGTGCATGAAGTTTAAAAGTGCAACTCCAGTTCAACAAAACAAGACCCTAGTGGAGATTAAGTAGGTGCTAATCAAGGAGTTTTAGAGGCCCAAGTTGGAGTCTCAATGTATTACATAACTCGAGGAGGTCAAACAGAGTCCAAGAGAGTCGGTGTGGGACTTCAATCAACGGTTTAAAGTAATAGGTTGACCTTCAAAATTCTGGATGTGTAGCAAGAGGAATGGTTTATTACGGGACTGCTTCCGCACATTAAGATACTCTTGATGAAACAGAGGATAGGTTTGTAGTCAGAATCTATGGAGCTGGTGTTGAATTTATAAGCCTCACCAGCAAGTGGAGGGGAGAACAATGGTATGGTACAGATGCAGTCCCAATTAGTTATATTGGATTCCCAACTCTAAGATTTGACGAAATGGAAGGAGAAGCGGGAGGAAGTATGGTGCACCATCTGTCAAACGAGGGTCACCATAGGAATGAATGTAAATTGTTGATTGACTTATATGGTGATTGTCGCAGCGAATTCGCTTGTGTAAGCCTAGAGGAATGTGGTGAAAAATCTGCAGGGTATGGGGCCATATAACGTCTAGTTTCCTAATGTACAAATGATAGTCTTCAAGCCTCGTAGGACTCAACAATGGGTAGGCACTATAACATGAGGAGTTGTCAGAAAAAGAGTCGATGTTGTGAAACCCTATACATCATAGCCCCAATGGGTTAGGAGATCTTCTAAATCCCCTCTGAAGTTTGATCCAGTCAGATAAAAGACCACATATAAGGAGGCTCGACAGGAAATAGTTGTGGAAGAATGGGATAGGCTGGAAGTTAGGCATGAAGCAGCCATGGCTGAGATATTTGATACCACCATAATTAGAGAACAAATTATAGCAGTAGATCCAGTTCAGAGTCTGCTACAAAGTTTTTTGGAGTTATTAAAAGATCCTCAGGCCTTGGATAAGTTCAGAAGGATGGTAGAACAATGTTCTAACAGAACTAAGGAGACTACGACGTGAGATTCGCTAAGGGTTTTGAGTCAAGTTACTTGGAGGAAAATGGCCAGTAAAGAATTCTGGTTCGGCGCACAAATTGGAGAGTACGAGATGGACGACATCATTCTAGACCTGGGATCATATGTAAACATTATACTGAAAAGAACATGTGAAATGATGGGAAAACTCAAGCTGACTTGGTCGCCAATTTAGCTCAGATTGGAAAACCAGCATTGGATTTTTCTTATCGGACAGTTGTCAAAACTACTTGTATACATTCACGAGGTGTCAAGCACTGTCGATTTCAAGGTGATCAATATCATGGATGATATCGATCCTTATCCGTCCCTTTTCAAGATAGAATGGGTATTTGATAACCAATTAAATATTAATCTAAAGAAAAGGTAGATGATCATTGAAGGTGGAGATATATCAGTAATTGAACAACTAGATCTGTGTGAAGGGGATTGATATGTCGATGATCTGAATTTGAAACTACTTGTAAATGGTTTGCAAGGTATTCAATTCAGATATATACATATTTAAAAGATGTCCATGTCTTGCAGAAAGAAAACAAATGAAAATTTCAGTTGCTCATGACCCATTTAAGCATAGCATATTTATTTCCTTTTACTGTTTAACACACTAAAACGAATTTTTTCTACAAAATAAATCAACCACAGATGTAAAAGAAGTTGATAAAGCAGTTCACCCCTCCTGGGCTACGTCTGTTGGGTCCAAAGCTCCCAAATGGGCCTGTCCTTGTTTTAATTAAATGCTCAAATTCAATATACAGCTGAATAGAAGCATCTACAGGTGGAACAAATGGTAAAAATGGATTCAGAACACTTGAATCCTTCAGGATTGACTACTGGTTCCCCTCCAATGGATACCTGCAACCCTATACAGTCTTCACAATACTGGGCCCTAATGGCTCCTAGAACTTTCACGGCTCCAAAACCTCTAAAAATTACCTCATATGGCTGTAAAACCTCCACCAATGGCTTCAAAAGGTCGAAAATACCCAAAATCAAAAAAAATATCGTCCAAAACCGCCTTTCCTAGCCAAAGTTATGGCCATTTACTCCCAACTGCCAGCTTGGCCTAAAAAAACTCCAGTTAAAACTGGCTGACTGCCAGATAGCCCCGCTAAATATGGGGCGGCCGCCAAATTTGGCGCCACCGCCAATTCCGCCGCTAGCTGACCGCCGGTTAACTCCGTTCTTGGCGCGCATGTGACCGAAATATCAGGGTGGCTGTTAGCATTGGATTCCGCGCCGGGGTTAGGATCTAGGCCACGGTTTTCAGCACACGATCATATGGTATGGGGGCTGGCCGCTTAGGGGCTGGTCCCCTTCATTTCCCGCCCATCAACCATTTTAAACTTTAAATAAAATTTTATCCGCCAATCATTCAACGTCCACTGTAGTGGCCCAACGGTAAGCCAGTTTGTTTGTAATATGGAGGTCGCGGGTTCGATCCTCCAACCATCCAAAATTTTAATATGCGCTTCCAACCTGATGCTGATGTCACCTGGGGCCACGTGGCGGCCTCCAGGGTTGCCACGTGGAATATTTATATTGGATGTTTAAAGGGAATATTCCAAGGAATATTCTATGGAATATTCTTTTTTATTTTTTTTTGAAAAATTCAAAATTCCAATGTTACTGAGAAATTCTTCTTTTTGCCATAACTTTCTCATACGGTGACCGTTTTTCGAACCGTTTGTGGCGCCGGAATCAGGAGGACAAGAAATTTTCATTCTTTCAACTTTGAACTAATTCTGAACATTTTAAATTTTGAACATTTTACGACACTTAGGACATGAGCACCTGATCACGCCTCCCCATTGGGAAGCTTTTGGACCCCAAAAGCCTTCAACTACCTATTAAAGAGGTAAGGGTACAGCTCCCTCACTCTGTCCACCTCCATCCACTTTGCCTTGTTCGGTTTGCTGCCTTTGAAACCAACCTGAACATAATCTACATTGCCCCTCCTTGAAGTGCGTGTCCTTCTGTCAAGGATTGTATCTTCTTTCAGCTCATCTAAGAATTCTGGTGAGAAATCTTCTATAGATGGCAGCTGAACAGCACTTTCATGATCAGCAATCAAAGGAGGTTCATACAAACGTAAGTTCTCCACATTGACAACAGAATACATTTGCATGTAGGAAGGCAAATCTAATTGAAAAACATTATTTCCAACCTTCTTGAGGATTTTGAATGGACCATAACAAATAGGCTTCAACTTTTTACCTTCTCCTTGCATCATTTCCTTACTAATGTACAGCCATACCTCATCCCCTTCTTGAAACTTGTGATCGACTCTATGCTTGTCGTGTCTTTCCTTGTACTTGCCTTGACTCTTCTCAAGTTGTTCTTGAATTTGCTGATGTATTTGCTGATTCTTTCAATGAATGAATGAGCTTTTTCAATATCACTATGTCCCTCAATGGCAACATCTTTCTCAAGAATGAAATCAAGAGGTGATTTTGGCAAGTAACCAAAACAAGCTTCAAACGGTGAGGTGTTTGTGGAGGAGTGCTTGGCACGATTGTAAGCATGCTATATGTAATGCAAATGTTCGTCCCACAACTTGGGATGCTTGCTGCAATATCCTCTCAAGAGGTGCACAATGGTTCTGTTCACAACTTCGGTTTGTCCATCTGTTTGCGGATGGAAAGCAGTACTCTTCTTCAACTTTGTGTCCATCTTCTCCCATAGGTTGGACCAAAAATTCCCCACAAATCTGGAATCCCTGTCACTAATAATGGAAGTAGGCAAACCAAAGTGAATCCATACATGATGAAAAAATAATTCAGCAGTTTGTTCAGCAGTTATAGTTTTCTTACAAGGCATAAGTATACACATTTTGCTGAAATGATCAACTACTACATATAAATAATCATGTTGCTTTCTAGATTTTGGCAAACCTCCTACAAAATCCATAGAGATGCTCTCCCAAGGTCTAGAAGGTACCGGCAAAGGAGTATACAAGCCAAGCTTCCTATTACTAGGTTTGCTTGTAGCACATAATGAACAACCTCTTATGAACCTTGAAACATAATCTACCATGCGAGGCCAATAACAATATCTCTGTAGATGTGCAATTGTTTTGCTTACACCAAAATGGCCAGTAATAAGAGAAGAATGAGCTTCTCTTATGACATTTATTCTCTCCCCCTGTGGTATACACAACTTGCCCAAATGAAACAGCAAATGGTTATGCATGTGATAGTCATTTTCCTCTACATGATTCCCTTTACTCAAGTTAGCATACACATCTTTAAAGTCATCATCAGATGCATATTGTTCTATGTAACTATCATGTACAATGGAATCATTCTTAAGTAAAGTAACAACACCAATAATAGGCCTTGAAAGCATATCAGCAACCTTATTCAAAGTACCTTTCTTGTACCTTATTACCAAATGGAACTATTGCAAGAAGCCCGTCCATCTGAAGTGTCGTGACTGTTGTAACTTGATTTGTGATTGCAAGTACTGTAAGGACTGATGGTCGGTATGTATAACAGTTTCTTTGCCCATCAAATAGTGTTTCCACTTTTTGACACTTTGTACCAATGCATACAACTCCTTATCATATGTAGGATAATTTACAACAGCACCATTAAAAGTTTCAAAATGAAAAGCAATAAGCTTACCATGTTGTAGAAGAACTGTACCCATGGCATAATCACTAGAATCGGTTTGTATCTCAAATGGCTGTCTCAAATCCGGTAATGCAAGGACCGGAGCTGAACTAATCTTCTCTTTCAAAGATTCGAAAGCTTTTTTCTGATTGCCTCCCCATTGGAAAGCATGCTTCACACTTGTCACTGCATGCATAGGAGCTGCTATAAAAGAGAAGTTAGAGATAAACTTCCTCCAATATTGAGCTGCACCCAAAAAACTTCTTGCCTCTGTTATGGATTTGGGAGTAGGCCACTTCACAATAGCCTCAATCTTAGCAGGATCAATTATCAAAGCACCTCCTCCTACTATGTGTCCCAAATAAACCAAAGAAGTCTTTCCAAATTCACACTTTGACATTTTAAGAAATAATTGATTCTTCTTCAAAACATCAAGTACTTTCCTAACATGCATGACATGATCTTCTCTAGACTTGCTGAAAATTAAGATGTCATCTAAGTAGACAATAACAAAATCATCAAGAGAAGGACACAAGACATCATCCATTACCCGCATGAAAGTTGCAAGTGCATTGCACAAACCAAACGGCATCACAAGCCACTCAAAGAGTCCTTGTTTGGTTTTAAAGGTTGTCTTCCAAATGTCACTTTCTTCAATTCTTACTTGATGATATCCACTGCGCAAGTCTAGCTTAGTGAAATATCGAGCATCTTTCAGCTGGTCTAGCAAATCATCTATCCTTGGGAGTGGGTAACGATTCTTTACCGTTATCTTATTCAAGGCCCTGAAATCAACACACATACGCCAAGTGCCATCTTTCTTTGGAATCAATACAATCGGTGACCCACATGGCGAAGTACTTGGCCTTATGAAACCCTTGTCCAACAAATCCTTGATTTGCTTCTTTATTTCAGCATTCTCCATAATAGACATGCGGTACATGCCTATGTTTGGAAGAGGACAATCTGGATGCAAATGGATTTCATGCTGAATCTCCCTCTTAGGAGGCAAACCTGTTGGCTCCTGAAACATCTCATGATATGCATCAACTACATCATATAGTTCTGACGTAAGTTTTGGATCACAATTGTCAAATGACTCATGATTCACATCAACCTTGGGCTTAATCATAAGAAGAACAAAATTCTTACTTGCATTGACCAGCCTTTTTACCTGTCCTGCATTCACCATCGCTATATTTGTCTTCTTGCGATGAGCTCTAACAATGAACTCCTTGCCATCTTTGAAAAGATGATATTTGTTTTCATGGCAATGAAAGATAGCTTTCCTGTCAAACAAGTAAGGACTTCCCAAAACAATTCCTGCTATATCAAAAGGTACCACATCAAGTTCAACTGTGTCAATAAAATGTGCAGTAATTGCAAAGTGCAATGTGCACTTTCTTGAAACTTGTAAATTTGCATCCTTGCAAATCCATCCAAGTGGATATGGCTTCGGATGTGGAACGGTCTCAAGTTTAAGCTGCTTGACCAAGTCTTCTGATATAAGGTTTGCTTGTGACCCACTATCAAAAAGTGTGTCAATTTTAGTATGTTTTGAAATCACCCTCACATGAAACAGTTCAATTCTTTCTTCCTCATTAGGAGCTTGTACATGGCAGTTTGAGGTACTAGTGCTAGCTTGAGTTTCAATTTCTTTTCCACTTAGGGAAATCTTTTGGAAAAGGGAAGAAAGCGGCTAAACATGTTACCAAATCCCATTCGGTGAAAGAAGAAGACCCACAAGCCCATGGATTATTGGGACAAGATGGCCAAGAAGAGTTAATACTAAGGTGAAGAGATTTCAATCAACTGGGACTAAATGGAGCAAGTCAAATCACTCGTGTGAACCATCATATTGGTTTGATCTAAGAGATGATTATGGAATGGGTTGATGTCGATCAAGGTGATTTGAATCAAAAAACCATGATGATCAGGTTAAGATCACCAAGAGGCATGATGAAGGAGAAGGAGGGATAAATGTTATAAGTCACCACCCAAGGACCCTAAGGAGAACAGGTAAGTATTCAAAAAGGAGTTTGAGACTAACAGAGGAATAAAGGGAGTGAGGCTAGAAGTAGAGAGGAGAAGATCACACAAAAATAGCACGAAAAAGAGAGGATTGTTATAGAGACGCATAGAGAATGTGAAAGAAATAAAGAAAGGAATTTAAGGGAATGGTGGAAGGAACCGCCCCGAACATGGATGCCGACAAGAGGATGTGGCTATGGAAAAGGAGATTACGGAAAATAGGCCTGGGTAAGAAAGATGGGAATGGGAGGTATAGGTCCAGAAAGCTAGGAGAATTTCATCGAGATTTCCAAATAAGGGAGGATCCCTGCTACTCACAAGGATGGTTCTCACATAAGGCTACAATCACACTAGTTAGTTCATCCCAACTTCATTTGAAAAGAGGCCTTGCAAGTCCATATGGTAGGACAGTATCAATGCACTCCATACCAAAGGGAATATAACAGCGGGACAAGAATTTTTCCCAATGCATGATGGAAAAACATGAGGATGCATGGGACAATGCCCACGTCTTAGCATGTGGACAAGACCAAGACTTGCGTCATGAAGAAAACAACCAACTCAAAGTCTTGCCCACTCACACTGAGGGAAGGAATGGGTTTGACTGCAAGAAAGAGATAAATACCATGGATAGACATAAAACTCATACCTGGAGCAACAGTGGTGACTGAGTTTCCTTTTCTAAGAGCATCGTGGGGGGGAGGGGAACGTGGTTGACCCCTCCTTGGTTGTTTTAAGAGCTCTAAGGCAACCAGGTTATATGTTTCTCCCTGCAGCAGTCATACCAAAGGAAAGAAGAAAACCTCAGTAACATTGGAGGTCCTAGATCTATGGGGATAGAAGAAGGACTAAGTGGCTCAGGGATGAGCCACATTTTTGTGTTAGGGTCTTGTTGAGCCCAAAAAAAAATTGCAATTTTTTTGTAAGTGTAGGACTGCACAGTAGGGATAAGAAGCACAGAAAGGATAAGATGGAATGTAGCATAGGTATGGTGTAGTAGATTAAGCGCAGCATAGGGCTCGTGCAGTAGATGGAGCGCAGCATAGGGTTGGCGTAGTATGTAAAGCACAACACAGATGGACATCGCATGAAAGGATGACAATGGCACCCAAGGAAGGAAGGCACGTGCAAAGGAATATCATCGGTTATGATTTTGCAGAGGGTGGAGCCAACTAGGGAGATCGTGGCAAATAGAAAGTTGGAGATATTTTGAGGAAGGAGGAGACAAGGCGTAGTGGATCCAAACAGTGGAGAAGATATTTTAGACAGTCATTGATTTGGATGGGGAAACTCAGAAGGACGAGGAAAATATCCTAACAGTTTCTCGGGACAGCTAGATTGGTTAGGCAGGAATCTAAGAGGCTTTGAAGGGGTCCTATTCAACTATAAGACGGCACTCTGAGGACATAGCAGAAGCATTAGCAACAGTTGATGAGAGTGGAATTTTGAGTGACGGTCGAGCACAGTAAAAGTCGAATCATAGAGTCTATGTCTGATGTTTGTGTCTTTTGAATGTAATCCATGGCACCTATGTAGTTAATTTTGTCAATGCTACCTGATTATAATAACTTCTATTCATGTTATATGGGTCTGGTGTTTATGATTATAGTCTAGTTACTAGTGTTGCATATATTGTTACAGAAGGTCGACAAGCTCGTTGACTTAATATATGTAATATTGGCCTTTTGCTAATATTAATATAAATCAGTGAATGGAGGGGTTGTGTTATTTTGTTTTATATCTATGTGAATATTGTATGATGTTTGATGCCTTAGCCGCTGAAATATTGTAGGAAAGTTTGGATATTTGTAGTGACTAGTTAATAGTCTCAATTTTCATAATAATAATATGGTATGGGATTGTTGCATATGGATATGATATGTGTTGGTTTGGACCTGTGATATTTTTTGTGTTGAATCTTTGGAATGAGTGTGAAGAGTCAAGCGACTGACAATGGGTTGGAGTGCTAAGTAATATTGCTTGTCACTAATGTAGTTGTCAAGGTCTGGTGTTGACTCTATCTTTAATGAATTGAATTTGTACCTGAGGTCATATATCGTTCATGTTTGCTTTGGACTTGCATTTTCGGATGGATAAACTGGTTTAGCACCTTGCACAGTGTACAGTAACAGTTAGACAGTGAACCATGTGACAACTAGGAGTAGTGTGTTGTGAGCCATAAGACAGTCTTGTCACACTGCGAAAATCGGGTTCCAATAGTTACCCATTAGTGTCTCGAGTGAGACTTCACTCACATCATGGGTGTTGTCAAAAGGGTTGGTACTAAGTGGGCCTTTGTTGGCCATTGTGTCGTAAATCCCGGGTCTATCAGAATCCTAAGTGCCAAAAAAATGTATAATAAATATAGAGATATGTAAAATAATGGAGCTATAAAAACGATGGTTGATTTTATTAATAATGAGAAAGTATAGCCAAATCTTGAAAGGCATACCTCTATGAAATCCTTTTGCGAATCTCAACACAAAACTACTGCAATGTAGATCAAATCATATACAATAGTTTGGAAAAAAAAGCAAGGAGATAAGCAGATTTTGACCCCTCATGAAAGTACAAATATGAGCAGCTTGTTCTCTACGAAATGATAGTTGTTAGCACTGGTTAAACATGACCAGATATTCAAACAGTGATGGAACATATCAGAAAAACACAAGATACCTGATAGATTCCTCGAAAATAATAATGTAGTCACCCTAACTTGTCTCCCCTTAGTAAAGTAATATTATTGTCACCATCAAGATTAGCTTCTAATTTTTAGAAATTGAAATTAGAGGAAAAAATGACAACCAGAAATTCTAGAGCATGCCACTCCTCATAGTTCTCTCTCCCTGGCCTTCATAGATCCTCCCTCCTTTTAAAGATCTTCAAAATAGTTTAGGAAGTTTCTCCCATTAAAATATTGTATTTAGTTTCATTTCCTAATCTAATTGATTAGAAAGAGGGAGGAGGGATGTTCTAAAGGCAATAATTAATAAATTAGTTTATGAGACATTTTTAATTTTGACTCGAGTAGGTGGGTTCCAGATTTACATTGATTGAATTTAATGATTTCTTTGTTTTAAATACATAAATAAAAGATTTCGTCACTAAACATTTTGCCCCGCATAATACCCAACCAAAAGACATGATAAAATAACATATCATATCAAAGAACATATATATGTCTCTCGTGCAACCAATCAAAATATATACATCACGAGAATTTCTCCACGCATGATATCAAAATTGGATCAACACATAAAGATCGAAGCCTTTGTCTCCCATCACTCCTTGTTTCTCCATATATATATATATATATATATATATATATATATATATATATATATATATATATATATATATATATATTTTATTTATTTATTTATTTATTTATTGATGACAAACAAGTATACATATGCATAATGATCTCTTGTGAAAACCATACCATAAATGGAACATCATAAATATCCATATGTATGAGCAGTGAATATTATCCAGGAAAAATTGAATTAATGTCATCATCATAGATCATATTGTCTACAGTGATAACTCAGCAATATCCATAAGCATACCAAAAATATGTTGTAAGTACTTGTAAACTATTGTTTGTGCCTGTGTGATGGAGCAAATTATGCTTGTTTCTCTTCTTGACGAGGGTGGGACGTGACAAAATGTGAGGAGCCATGTGAAGAATCAGAAAGAGTGGCCTGAGATTTATGTCTCTTGTCACTCACAACAAGTTGAGTAATCACTGCTTGTTTGGAAGATTGACCAATGGGACCAACAAGCATAGTGGGTAGCTTCGAAAATTGTTGAGAAAAATGAAGATAATGACTGGAAAGTGTGGAGGGTTATGGTGTTGCATGGGGAGAGTGTGTTATAAACTCTTAAAGGCAAAAAGATTTTCTTATATTGACAATTACTTGTGATATTCTTATATTATTATTAGCTTTCTTTATGTTCTTTTTTATCTTCTTCTCATCAAGCAATCATCAAATCAAAAGCATGAAGATCAGCAACACCATAAGTAGGCACTAAGTCAAGGTTAAAATCCCTATGAAGGGGAAAACCCAGTCAAACTCTTCAACTAGTAGATTTAAATCAAATTGAGACAATCCAAGACCTTAGACCAGACCAAAAAACTTCCCTCACTCCACCAAGTCAGCGTTCTAAGATGATTAACCAAACTTCATCAACCTCTTCTTGTTAAACAACTTCAACCCAGCTACAACACAAAATTTCATGTAGAATTTTCTGAAAATTCTCTACAAATCTACCTCTGAGATCAATGTAGGAAATCTGACTGTAAATTAACTCGATAATGAAAAATACCAAAGCAAAATACTATTATCTACGTCTATTATCAAACTTGTGGAAGCTTAAAGATTGAGAAAGATCGAGCTGAACACATATAACCAAATGAAGAAGAATCAATGTACTTGAAACACAGAAAATACTCAGGGGAAAGCCTCAGCTAAAAACCCCACTATCTGTATTATCATACAAGGTGGAAATACATCATAATTATACAAATCCTTAGCTCTCATAGCTAGCCAGCTCTCAGTACAATCCTCCTGGATGCTCACAGGAAATCAAAGCTTCTCACAAGCCTTCTCCTTTGCCCTCCAAGCTCCTATTTCCTTGCGCAGTTCCTCTGGGATGATCTCCTTCACCCAGTGGAACACTACTCTCACACACTGCTCTAACACACTATCAAAACTACGCAATCCTCAAGGAACCTTGTTCCTTCTGCATGCATGAGTTTCCTTTATAGGAGAAAACATGCAACTGATAGTACAATGTCCTTGACATTTAGCTCAATTGGGTCTTTTTCTGAATAGACATGCATGAGTTTCTGATGAGGGAATCTTCAGTGATTTGGAGTACGCTGGCTGAGTGCATGCATGCATCAACTGACTGATAACTCATAATTAGTTCCTCAAACGATTTGGAACTAATTTAACTAGACTTAACTCAGTAAACTGAGCTAACTAATTACAACTCAAATATAACTCAATATTATCTCCTTAATTAAGGGATAATCAACTTAATTTAAGGGATAACTGTTGCATGGCTGTAAAAAGACTTCTAACTTGAATTTCTCCAACTAATTAATTCATAATTAATTAATTAATTGTTTCCAAGCAGTTGGTGAGATTAAATTTGATTTTAATTCTCAATTTTAATTCAAGGACAAATTAAAATTGGAATATTCTTGATTCTACTTTTATCATTTCTTGTTGCTATTTTCAACACTCCCTCTCAACAACAAAGGAATTCAACTCGATCTCGATCCTGAACCTTTGGAATTTTCTGCATGCAACACTTCTCTCAAGTGTTGTAGCTCCAACAACTCTAGAAACAAAAAAAACATTCAATCTGAATCAGTATGATGCATCTGTCATCAAAGTCTCTGACTGTTATTGCCTCTGTCAACTGAAAACTTTGCGCTTCTACTAACTCTGCCTTTCTACACTGTTGTCAATCCTTCTCTGCAGTCTTCAGTATCTCACTGCTCTAGCCTTTGTCACTTTGATCTCTGACTGCATCAATCCCACTAATTCCTCCCGCTACTATGTACTTTGCGCTCCCGTAGCAAGGTAAGATCCATGAGATAAAACCTCTCAATGGACTCTGTGCAATTTCAACCTTCTTGGGACTATCACTTCACATCGCCCCACCTCACACCTGGAGGTATGGCTGCATGTGATCCCTCTGCTGACTCTTCCAATTGTGGCTCCTCCACAATTTTCTGAGAATTCTTTTGGGACTGCATGTTGAGAGTTAATTTACTCTCCCTCTCAACCACCAAGTCTCTAACATTTCACTTGCTCCTCAAGGCTTTGCATGCATCTTGAATCTCAAGAGCATATAGGTTCTTGACTTGTGAACCGATCTGTTTCACCAGTCTCATGGCGATGTGTCTAAGGAAAACCTTTCCCTTACTGAAGACAACATCGTAGCCTTTGTCCTCCAACATCGCGACCGATACCAAGTTCTTCTTTAGTCCAGGCAAATACTTCACATCAGTCAAGGTGATAGGAGGTCCATGCTCCCTCTGAAAAGAAACCATGCCCACTCCTGAAACACTAAACCTTTCATCGTCATCCATCTCTATGCGCATCTTGAGGTCTTTCTCCTCCAAGGCACTGAATAAACTTTTATCGCCGATCATCTGGAATGAGGCTCCACTGTCAAGATACCAACCACAACCCATCATTGATGACACCATGCCTATGATGAGGGTGAAGTCCATTTCGAACTAAGAGGCTAATGTCTCACCTTCCGATCCTTCCGAGGATCCCTTCTTGGACTTCTTCGATGGGCAATTAGTCGCATAATGCCCCATCTCGTTTCTTTTTTTTTACTGTATGATATGAATTCGATTTGCACCTGCAACCCCAAACTTCAAACTTCGAATTCTCTTCTCTGAACATTGTTCACAACTCCGATAAACTTGGCTCCGATACCATGTAGAAATTTCTCTATAGATTAGCTAGCTTTGATACCATGTAGAATTTCCTACAAATTATCTACAAATCTACCTCTGAGATCTATGTAGAAAATCTGACTGTAGATTAACTCGATAATGCAATATACCAAAGCAAAATACTATAATCTATTTCTAATATCAAACTTGCGGAAGCTTAAAGATTGAGCAAGATCAATTTGAACACATATAACCAGAAGAAAAAGAATCAATCCACATAAAACATAGAAAATACTCAGTGGAAAGCCTCAGCTAAAAACCCCACTATCTGTATTATCATACAAGGTGGAAATACATCAGAATTATACAAAGCCTTAGCTCTCACAACTAGCCAGCTCTCAGTACAATCCTCCTGGATGCTCACAGGAAATAAAAGCTTCTCACAAGCCTTCTCCTCTGCCCTCCAAGCTCCTATATCCTTACGCAGTTCCTCTGGGATGATCTCCTTCACCCGGTGGAACACTGCTCTAACACACTGTCAGAACTGCGCAATCCTCAAGGAACCTTGTTCCTTCTGCATGCATAAGTTTCCTTTATAGGAGAAAACATGCAACTGATAGTACATTGTCCTTGACATTTAGCTCAACTGGGTCTTTCTCTGAATAGACATGCATGAGTTTCTGATGAGGGAATATTCAATTATCTGGAGTACACTAGCTCAGTGAATGCATGCATCAACTCACTGATAATTCACAATTAGTTCCTCAAACAGTTTGGAACTAATTTAATTGGACTTAACTCAATAAACTGAGCTAACTAATTACAACTCAAATATAACTCAATCTTATCTCCTTAATTAAGAGAATATCCTTAATTTAAGGGATAATTGTTGCATGACTGCAGAAAGAGTTCTAACTTCTATTTCTCCAACTAATTAATTCATAATGAATTAATTAATTATTTGCAAGCAGCTGGTGAGACTAAATTCGATTTTAATTCACAATTTTAATTCAAGGACAAATTAAAATTGAGATATTCTAGATTCTATTTTTATCATTTCTTGTTGTTATTTTCAACATTTCGACCCTCCATCTTACAAAATTTCGACCCTACTGCAGATCTGAAATTTTGGCTACCTTGCAGCAACCAAAAAACTCCCACGTGTGGAAAAAAAGAGAGAAATTTAACTTCTTACTTGACAAAAGTCTCCTTCTTTGCTAGGGTTTTCTCCTTCTCCTTAGGTATATCTCTTCCTTTTATTCTCCAACTATTGTAGATCGAACTTGCTTGTCTTGTTGTCCAAATGAGGTCGAGTTGTTGCCTATATATAGTGGTTTTTGGCTCCCTTTGAGGTTGACTTGTCCTTAATGAGATCGGCTTGGTGGAGGAGGCCTAATTGACTCAATTTACATTAAAATAAATTTATTTTCTTGATATACAAATCCCAAAAGGGTCTATTACATTATGACAATGACTAGGACTCAAGACAAAAACCCTAGAAGCCTACAATGGAAGCTTTGACCTAGAAATAAAATAATAAAGCATGAAACTCATGCTACTAAATAATTTTTCTTTTATAATAAAATTTCTTTTTCTTTCTTTTGACAAATATAATGCATTATGACTCACACAATTATGAAGACCAACACCAGTTACATTCTTCAACACTCCCTCTTAACTAGGGAGATATTCATAATTACATATAGACATAGGTATATGGAAGATCTCAAAATGATATGATCTATAAAGAGTCAAACACACACATTGCTACAGATTAGATACCTGTCCAAGGTATATAACTAGGTGGGACTAATGTGTGTTTCAAACTTTAGCCACTCTAGGTACCATCATGCTTTAGCTTTAACACCAACCCGGGGATCTAGGTTTGTATCCAAGATCAGAGCTCCAAGACGAATGCCACCCTCCCTACTTCTGGATATAGACATCATCATAGGCCAGCAACATGTCCTCACAAGCATCTTGTCACCTTAAGATGCTTCATCTCACCTGATTAACTAAACCAAATATATCCACCAATCCAAGCATGCTTCAAACGTTCAACCTTCTTATGGAGATATTTGTACAACCCCAACTGGTAATAAACTTTCACTATATATACATATTTAACACAAACCTCTAGGGTCCTCAATCATTATGATGTTTCTTAGATTGTCATCATATTAAACACCTCGTCGGAAGCTTTCTTCTTTAACTTCTTCAGTAGCACCAAACACAGTCTCAATACTTTTAACTCAATCAAGTCTTTTGTTTGCAACTTTATCCATTTGTAGTACTTTCATTCATTCTATGGTTTCATTCTTTCTTCCAAGGTATTCACTATCATTGTCATTATATGACCTCCCTCTTAACTGGGGAGATATACCCTTTCTTTATATCTAAGCTCCCTCTCAGCTTAGGGAGATCAATAGCTTCGGAGAAACTTCAATCTTTTAAAGCTTCATTTCTTCAAGAACATCATTCTTTCTTATGGAAACAAGGTCATTTTTACGACATTCTTGCAGCTACCTTTATCTATTATCATCATCATTTAAATCATCTTCAACATCTTGAATATTATGTCCCTGCAAATATTCAACAACAAGTACAACCAGGTACAAATATGAAGTTATATCAAAAATCATGTCATTTATAAAGGAAGCATCAAAACAATCAAGGTTTTGACCTCAAATAACTAAACCTAGTTAGGTTCATAGTCAACAAGAGTTACATATCTTACAAATTAGACTTCAACAATTTGCTAGGGTTTTGTTACAAACCCTAGATTCCATCAATGAGGCTTTTAAAGTTTTAGATATAAGCAACTAAATCAAGTCAACAATCATTACATCTAGGGATTCAATATTATGTCGTAGAATTTTATATCAAATTCTACTAGTGTTTTGTTATCAATATTATGCCCTAAAATTTTATATCAAATTCTATTAGGGTTTTGTCAAAAACCTTAGATTTCATTAATAAAACTAAATCATGAATATCAATAATCAAGGTATCATACTAGCATTCCATATCTAGGGTTTCATTAATATTTTCTTACATCACTCTCTTACTATGATTTTATTGTAAACCCTAGATACAAACATCAACTCTAAAACCAGATAGACAACAAATTTTGACCAGGATAGGGTTTCAATTATACAGAAGCACATACACCTAGAGTTCCATTTCTAAGGTTTTTTATTGACTATTACAAGGGTTTTGTCATAAACATTAATTCACCAAACCATAAAAATATAGGGTTTTATCATATAGCATATACATCAGCAACAAACCCTAAAAAGGTTAGGGTTTCATAACATCAACAAACCCTAAACATCAAGAGAGTAGGATTTGATCATAAGTTCCAACCCTAAGAGGACTAGGGTTTCATCGTTATTGTTAACATCCCCTAAGCACCAAAAGGTTAAGGTTTTACAGTGAGCCCTAAGGTTAGAGTTTTATCAAAACAAAATGACAAGAGATAGTATGGTAAGGGTAGATTCAATCTAGCTATTAATCACCTTAACAAGAATCTTTATGATTCAAAACCCTAGACATAAGAGAGTTAGTAATATAAAGAAAATTTCAAATGAGAATGATCATACCTTTTTGTATGAAGAAAATCTTGCAACAAATCTTGTACTCTAAGACATACCTTGAGTTTTTCTTTTAACAAACCTTGTAGCACATCATTTTCTTAAAGAGCTTCTTTCATGGTTCAAGTCTTTCCTTTGAAGTTTCCTCTATAACCTTAGTGTATTCTACAAGCGTTCCTATCAAGGAAAATACAAAGAAAGGATTATGAATATGTAATACAAACAAATCTCGATATGAGGAAGAAATCAAACATGAAAGAGGAAACAAAGAACAATATACTTATCTTTTGATAAAATGGTGAATGCTCCCTCTTAATCCAATCTTTCTGAGGGATACCTACAACTTATTAAAAACAATTCAATAATTTCTAACAAGACATATTAGATTTATGAACTCTAGAAATCAAAACATAAAAGAAAACTTTGAAACCTGAAACAATAATTTAGAAGGATATGCAAGGAAAGACTTAATAGTATAAGTCTTTGACTTTGGATTCTTTAGTCTTGTTCTTCTTAGGTGAAGCTTCTTCAGCAATTGTTGCATGTTCCCTTTCTCTTTTCATGTTCTTGTTCCTAGGATTTTCGGGACACTGATTCTTATAATGTCCCATCTTATGATAATAATAACATTCTACTTTAGATATGGAAATATTCTTCTTTATCCCTTTAAACTTCTTATTTCCTCCCTTTTTTCTTGTAGTGGACAAAATATGCATTTGGAGAGTTGTCCTCATCTTCTCCCTTCTTATTACTTTCTAATGAGATGTGGGCTTCTTCTTGACTGCATGCATTCCACATTTCTTCAAATAATGGTGTTGCTTTCCAACAGTTAATGCTCGATGCAAAGGATCTCAATGATTTTGGTAGGCCTAGTAGAGCGGAAATCACAAGTTCTTTATCCAGTTTGATTTCATCAATATCTTGGAGCTCGTCACTTATTCAGAGATTCTCACAAAATATGAAGATACAGTGTCATCCTTTGTCATCTTTATTGTTCATAGTTCATTCTTGAGACTAGAAATTTGTCCAATGTTCTTGATAGTGAATAGTTTAGAGAGAGCTTCATACATCCCTTTTGTAGTTTCTATATTGGATATATAGGAGATTAGGTTGTCTTTTACTCCATATACAATTAGATTCACAACTAAAATGTCTATCTCCTTAATATTTTTCCTTTTCCTGCATCATATGTAGGTTCCTTCACCTCTCCTTAAACAAAACCTAATACTTTGTGTTTTTCAAGGATGAGATCCATCCTCTTCTTCCATGCTCTATAGTTGGTGGCCCCTTCTAGCTTATTTTTTGTCTTCATTGAAGTTGTCATAGATTTTCTAGATGTAGATTCTTCCCTTTAATAAGCCTTCTACTTATGATCTTGTCTTGAAACCTTTATTTTATCCTTCTTTCAATAGACCTTCAAATTGCCTTTTTCTTTCTTCCTTCACCTTAGCTTTGATACCATGTTAGAAAATCAGAAAGGCAGAAATATTTTCTTATATTGACAATTACTTGTGATATTCTTATATTCTTATTAGCTTTCTTTATATTCTTCTTTATCTTCTTCTCATCAAGCAATCATCAAATCAAAAGCATGAAGATCAATGACACCAGAAGTAGGCACTCAGCGATGGTTAAAACTCCTATGAAAGGGAAAACCCAGTCAAACTCTTCCACTAGTAGATTTAAATCAAATTGAGACAATCGAAGACCTTAGACCAGACCAAAGGACTTCCCTCACTCCACCAAGTCAACCATCCAAGATGATTAACCAAACTTCAGCAGTATCTTCTAGTCAAACATCTTCAACCCAGTTTCAACACAGAAGTTCGGCCTTCTAGCGTCCAAAATTTTAGCCCTACTATAGATTTTAAATTTCAGCCTCCCTACATCAACCAAAAATCTCCCTTGTGTGGCAAAAAAGAGAGAATTTTGGCTTCTTCTTGCTTGAAAAAAGTCTCCTTCTTCGCTAGGGTTTTCTCTTTCTTCGTAGGCATTTCACCCTTCATTTTCTTCTCCAACTACTGCAAATCAAAATTGCTTGTCATGTTTTCCAAATGAGGTTGGGTCGCTGCCTATATATAGCGGTTTTTAGCTCCCTTTGAGGTCAACTTGGTGGAGGTGGCGTAATTGACTCAACTTACATTAAAAAAAAAAAAAACTTTATTGATATACAAAGCCCAAAAAGGGTCTATTACATGATGACAATGACTAGGACTCAAGACACAAACCCTAGAAGCCTACAATGGAGGATTTGACCTAGAAATAAAATAATAAAGCATGAAACCCATGCTAATAAATATTTTTTCTTTATAATAAAAATTATTTTTCCTTCTTTTGACAAATATATTACATTATGATGCAAATACAATTATGAAGGTCGACACTAGTTACATTCTTCAACAGACTGGACTACATGTGAAGCAGTGGATTGTAAGTGAGAAACACGCGCCTCAGGAGGAGGAGGAAAAGAGACTATGGGCCAAACTTGAACAAAGCGCAGGAGTTGTGCAAGGATGGAAAATCCCCAACCATCATTGTTAGGGGCAACAAGAGGAGTAGACAAATGTGGATCTATAGGGATGTCGATATTAGGTGCATGATGAACAAAGGGTTGTTGTGTTTGAGCCACAGGTTTATGTTTAGGTTGACCTAAAAGGTTGGAAACACCAATGCGGAGTAATTGTCTTAGTTCTTGTGAATCTGCATAGAAATGAATGGATGCCCTTGGTCTCCAATCTCTTCTAACTCCTAAATTTTGATCTGTATTTCCTCCCCCTCTACCTCTGCCCCTACCTTTATTCCTCTTAAATAAGCTGATATTGGAAATAAATTCATAAAACTATTTATAGGTAATGAACTATATGGAATTCATCATTAACAAATGAAGAAAAATCTGAGTTTGAAAAGAAACAACAATAACGGAACAATATTAAAATGGAAAAAGGATGGCACCATTAAGTTGTAACAGTCAATTTTTTAAGTTCTCTAAAAGATGATAAAACTCTATTTATTTTCTAAGTCGACATTAAATACAAATATAGACAAAGCAAGATAGGGGGTTGTAAAAACCTGTCATATATACATATATTATTATCATTATTATTTGCAAAGACGAATGGGATTGGTCTCCCCTTTTTCCCTCACTTGTCGATATGTAGGGATTGTTTATATTGGTGATCAAGGCGATACCATATGACATATATAATTATGAGAACGGTGTTAAGAACAATTATGAATACATTTTGAAGAGAGGTATGACATAATTGAAGAACCAATTCATATAACATACCAAGAGATTAACACAAATGTGAATATTAAATAGTATCAACATGGTCCAATATTGAAATGCATACTAAATAGAGATAGAATGTTAAAGGACAAAATGATAATTGTGATCTAATTTCTTTTCATAACAAAGGAGGGACAGAAAACTCTGCACACAGCATCACCGTGGTTTTTTTCCAAGGCTATATTGCCTCAAAGGCTCCCACGAATGAAAGGTTGGATTAATTCATGGTAGGATTAGGGTATTAACAAATCTTTTTAAAAGAATACAATAAACACATTCGTTTACCATGGCCTTAAATGGAGATAAACAACTTAATTAATCCTTGGAATTATTAACAATGTGAGGGTATTGAAAACGAAACATTATATCGCGCAGACTAATGTTATTGGGTATAACAAAAGAGAAAATTGGGTTTATGAAACCCATTTAATTAGGATTTTTATATTATGACCATGGCAATCTGCCTAATACACCACAATAGATCATACCAGGTGACACTTCAAACAAAATAAAGCCTTGTGTCGTGTGCTTGAGGATTTTCTCAAGGGCATTGCACCATAATACATAAGGTTTTCTTAATGAAGAACCGAAGAAAGGCCTTTGAAATTATGCATAAAGACTCCAAACAATGAATGAAACTTCATTTTAGGGAAAATCTTTGAAGATACAGGACTAGACCAAAATATTAACAACCATATTCAAACTAAAAACAACTATACCAATGTAAATAAAAACCATAATGGGAACAGGGTGCATGCAGAAAGAATACTTAAACTATATCTAGTTTGTTGATGAGATAAAACCATTAAAAACATATTTGTCAAATAACATGATCAAGGAGAAATTTTCACTTACCCAGCCATAGTATTTAGACTTTTCACCTTGTTTCTCTAGTATGGAAGGGAGTTTTTCCGAAGCTTTCTGGCAAAGCAATTGAATTCTTGGAGATGCAAGAAGGGTAACCTTCTGAAGGTTTGCAAATGGGACGTTGGGCAAGTACCCCCGAGATTAAAATGTCGAGACGATGTGGCAAGGTGGGCCACTATATGGTCACATAAGTCGACAAGGCAAAAAGCCCAGTTGCCAAATAACATGAAAGATATGAATTGTCGGGGTTCAAAGACCTACACAGGACCTAGTCCACGTGGTGAACGTGACAAAGGATGATGTCACCCTAGCGTATAGGATCGGTGACGTTACCCAGACCCCAATCCTTGAGGATTCCAGATAGAGGGCACGATAGAAACCCCGGGATTTGTGTCCTAGGGGGAATTGGTGTGTGGGGTTCGTTCAGTGGGATAAGCATCATGTGGTGTGAATGCGGTTGCGCATGGATAAAGGGATGGCAAGCTTCAACACGAGGTGTGTAATTCCACATAGCCTGAAAGATTATTCCTGAAAGTTTCAATAGGGAGCAATGTTGAGACCTACTAGGATTTAACTCATGGATTGATGTGGCATGAAGGGCCCGCACCCACATACATCGTGTACATGTTGTAGGTTGGTTTGCCTGGACCACAGAAATAGGACGGCAGTTCCTATTTCCACCTCCATAGAAAAGTTAATGCTATGTCCTTACACCCTCTCACAGCGGCAGACAGCCTCCTTGACGTCATGGCGCCCTTACATGCTTGACCATGGATCATGGCATGCATCCCTCTCCAGCGATTACAAATCACGCAGCTCCGGCGACTCTGCCGTCTGCCGTGCTCCTGCCCATCGACCCTGCCCGCCTCCACTTTGGCCTCCACTCTAGCGTATTGATGAGGCACATTTATGAACCTTACCAACCATCCTCCAGGCAATTCAAACTCCCGACAATTCACGCATTGAACTCCGGTGAACAGAGGAGAGGTTACAACCATTGAACTCCGGCGAACAAAGGAGAGGTTACAGAAGGTGATTCAGTGCATGCAGCGATTCGAGGACAGAAGATTTCAAACTCTCTTTCGACCTTTGTCTTGCGCGTATACAGGTATTATCGTATACCCCTGCATACCTTTCTTTTTCAGCATGGTCTAGCAGTGGCAGTAGCAACCTAGCCGGCACGAAATTCCTCCCAATCTTCAGTAATTTCAGCGCATATAGCCCAATTGACATTCCAAGACAGGGCAATTTCACATATTTCCCAAATGCTTCATTAAATTTTACTTCTACAATTGTAATTCCTATCAAATGTAACACTGGCTACGTTTTAACTTGATTTATTTAATGTAATTAAGACTGGAATCGATCTCCAGCGATTTGGATTCATAGCACAAACTTAATAGGTGAAACGATCCTAGCAATTAAGCATTCTACAATTCAACGCAATCAGCGTCGATCCAGCACATAAAATCTCCATTTAATCAGCGCACAACACATAAAATTCAGAATGCGACACCCGATCTGGAATTGGAACTGTAACTATGAGGGCTCTCCAACGGGTTATAGGAAGGAACAAAACCAAGGCCCATCGTTTTAATAATGATAGAACTTTTACTGAAATTTTGAAAATGTAGTATACAGCTCAGAATTTCAATAATAGAGGAGCTTTTACTGAAAGTTTGAAACTATATGCAGCTGGCCATTGGTGATCGAAAATTGCTTTCCGCAAGGTTAGTGTGCATCCTTTTCATGCCTCGAAGCCGTATTTTTAAAAGCCATGTGCAACGCGACAAAGCCCTAGCATTTCGAATAGATTCCGAATGGCATTTCATGTTTTATGAACTCTTCCCTAGTTAATGATCTGTAATTGATTTAGCACAGACTCCAAAACACGTTTCGATTGATTTAAAGATTTAAATATATTTTAAATATTCAGAGATTACAGCTCGATGTGCTCACTCCACCAAACTGTCTCGTAAAAGATAGCAAATTTATTTTGGAGCAGTAATATATGGCCAAATTTAGATCGCAACTGGACTCACAGTTCGGAATAAATTTTATTTGACTCCTCAAGAATGCGGTGCCATGAAAAATCTTGTTCATCATTCTCACAAGCATTGGTCCTGGTCACGGTTAATTACAAGGAGTATTCCAAAGCCAAATGGCTCTGAAAATCTTATTTTGGTTGGAATTTGATTAATAAAAGGTTCAAGTTTCATTCGATTAGATGAATTTTAAAAAAATTAGGGTTTTGATGAAGTCAGCGCTCACAAAATTTTATCAGGCAATGAAGAACCGTGTTCCGGAATTTAGTTAAGAAAATCGAAATTTCTTCCCAGTGAAGGAAAGTTAAAGTTTTAAAGAATCTTTTTTCTGCATGTTTAGTCAAATATCTTGTGACAGAAAGCATTTAAATATCGTAAATGCAGTAAGCAAGCATTTAAAGATTCTAAATAGATAGAAGTTTTTCCTCGCTCTAATTTATTTTTTCCAACCTGATAAAAAAATATTTAAATTTTTTAATATAATTATAGTTTTGTTACGATTCAATTTTTTCTCCTAATGACTTGTTTTTCTCAAAAATCTGCTTTAGGATCGTAAAAATTTTCAATTAAATGTTTGATTAATAAGTATTCGTGTTTCCTATATCCGCAAAATCTTACAGCAAATCATCTATCCTCATTTCATTCAATTTTATATTATAAGAAATGAATTATGAATACTGTAGGTATATTATACGCAGTGGAATCGGTAGATGAATCTGGTGTCATCTGTTTGGATGGAGAAATGGAAAACCATAGTAAAAAATCACAAAACAATTGCATAGTCTAATAAATGTGGAATATTGTTGTTAAGGAATCTATTTAGTTATTAACACTGTGAGTATATATACACAGTGGAAACAGTAGATAAATTTGATCTAATAAGTATAAATGGAGAAATAAAGAAATGAGGTACACATGGAAACAGCAGAAGGATCTGATGTCATAGGAAGAAATGGAGAAGTAAAGAAATGAGAGTTGACATTATTTACATTAAATATTAACACTTTAGATATTCGGACTAAAATCAGTTGATGAAAGCACTTACAGACTTTGTCCTTGCCGGATGTAGATGATAACTTTTTAAATATATCAAGGATTTAAGAACATTTTATTCTATTCCAGTTTTCAAAATTTTAGTGTTTAAAATGGATTTTAGTGTTTATTCTATTATTATGTTGTTATTTTTAGATTATGGTATATGGAGAGCATTAGTGTCTTTACTCTCTTGGTTATGTTTGCAGGGAAAAATATGTCCTGTAAATAAATGGCATCCTATTTTGCCTTTGTTGAAGAATCCATAGAGCCCTCCCCCATGGAGTGTGCAGGTTACGAGCAGTATGTGCATCTCCCCAAGCTCAGTGCCATGTGGAAATTCAAGGAATGGCCTGGTTGGTCTAGAGAGGGGTTGGTAAAGGCTGCCTTACAGTCATTGGAGATTACTTTTCGGTTTGTTTCGTCTGTCCTCTGTGACACAAGGACTTACATTGACAAAGAGGAATGGAAGAGAAGGCTTGAATCCTTAATTAGTTCCCAGATTGAGTTGATTTCAATGATTTGTGAAAATGAAAAGCAGGTTCCCACTCTTCAGTTGTCAGTAAGTAGTGGTGTTCTCTCATGGAAAGTTTTCCATGAGGTATGGCAGAGACCTGGTGCTTTACCTGTGGTTAGCAAAACAAGTGAAGAGAGCTTACTTCCTCGTTTGGGTACATGGAAAAGCGTTGAAGCTATGGTTTCTATAATATGCTTGCCATTGAAGGCCATATGCAGAGAACTCCCTTCACTTTAGGTTTGGGGGAACCAAATATGTCAGGTAAGCCTCTTCTTGAATATGATAGAATCTACAACCCAAGATATTTGCACTCTTTAAAACAACATAAACAGTTCCATAATCCAGAAGATGTCAAACTTTGCAATGTCCTCCAGATCGTTGAGGCATGGGTATTTGTAGGCCAAGAATTGTTGCACAGAGTATATGAAAGAATAGACTCTGGGGATTTCGTAGGAGCATCCACAGACTATTGGATGGTTGAAAGGATGTGGAACATGCTCACAGAAATTGTGAATTTGCTTCTAGTGATGGACCCAGATGATTTCCTTTGCCTTAAACACCAGTTGGCAATTAGCAGCACTAGTACGCTTGCAGGCGCATATTGCCTTCGGTCTACCCCCCTTAGAGACCTTACAAATGCATACAAGGAACTAAGGCATCTGGTGCCCAAAGTCATGGGTGTTGAGGATGATCCAAAGGGTGGACCAAGGCTCCAGGAGGCACTTATGCATTTGTTTCATTCACATGGACTTCGCTCACATAACACTTCAGGTGCTTATCATGTTGCAACAATACATGTTTTGTTGGCCTTCCAGGCAATAGAAGCCGCAGTGAAAAGGTTTTTCTTCTCATATCAGCAGCTGGTAGTAACAGCCATGGGTAGCATTGAAATGAAGGGTCCATCATATCTAGGTGCTTGTGATGCCCTGCGTCAGATATATTTTGAACCACCTTATTTCCCTAGTGTGGATGGTACAAAGACATTTTTGGGTTACTATTAGCACTAGAAGTCTACAACTATGGTGGATGGTACACTGGAAGATCTACAGACAAATCAAGTGAAGTTTACAAGACAAAGAACAATGCATTCAGTTTTTCAAAG
Source organism: Pinus tabuliformis (assembly GCA_031772625.1). Taxonomy (NCBI): domain Eukaryota; kingdom Viridiplantae; phylum Streptophyta; class Pinopsida; order Pinales; family Pinaceae; genus Pinus; species Pinus tabuliformis. The sequence continues at coordinate 528,364,735 of CM062804.1, read as the reverse complement.
TATTACCCCAAATTCATACATACACTTCTTACATTGACAGTTTTGAGTACTATACATAGAATTATATTGGATATAGGATTAGACTCATTTTTGTTCATCTCCATCAGTAGGACCAATCAATAGAACAGTGCTAGAAATTTGGAAAAAAAAAAAAAAATCCCTCTCCAACGTGGATAGGATACTAAGGATTCATAGTGTGCAATTCCTCCTTCGTTAAATACTGTAAAAGATTGTCCAAAATTAAAAAGGTAATTATTAAAATTATTAAATTTTACAAGTTGTTTCTTTTTTTAATTTTTTAATTCTTTACCTAAATTCTATGATGAGTTTAATGATATTTATATAATTCATTATAAATTTTAACATGAAATGTAGTTTAATGCTGTTATTTTTTTATTTTTTTTTAAGATTTTTTAAATCAGTGTGTGAAACTGAGATAATTATAATTTTAAATTGTTAAGTTTATTTAATGGAATGCATCATAATTTTTTTGATGCATTATTTTTTTTTTTATTTAATCAGATTTTTTGTTTTTTAAGATTTTTTAATTCACCGTGTGAAATTGAGATAATTATAATTTTAGATTATTGAATTTATTTAATGGAATATATCATAAAAATTTTAATGTATTAAATCTATATCATATTTAAATATATAATTTAAATGATGGAACATTACAATTTCATTACGGGTCATACTAAATAATTATCTCTTTAAACTAGGCCTCAAAAAATATAATTCTTTTATTTGAATATTTTCTGCTTCAAAATTAATATGAGTGAACCAACTATCCAAGGGTCTTATTGGATCTTGTTCTGATTTATTGATTTAACGATATATAAGATATATCATTATACTATTGATGAGTCATCTTATACGGTGGCTTTATCCAATTTTCTCTTATTGACAAAGATAGTTATCTTTTATATATATATATATATATAGATATCAATTTTTTGGATATATTGACATCATACCGTTATGTTTTTTTCCTTTTTGCCCTACATTTGACATTTCTATGTTACGTGTTTGTGTCATAAAAAATTTGAGTGAGTAGTAAGGGGTGAATGAGACTATTCTAAAGGTTGTCTCTTGCTCATCATCTCTGCAGCGCTTTTCATGGTGGGTTTCTACTTTGACAGTGATTTTCTTCCTTTGCAGATTGTTCTTCAGAAACCATTTTGATGCTTCTTTTCTATAAAAGTGGACATACTTTGTAAGTCAAAACACCAAAAACATAATGAAATTTGTTCCTTCATACTTTGGTATAATTGTAATAAAATCCATTATGGCCTCTTCCCAACACTCACTTGGTATGGACAATGGTTCTAGTAGACTTGGTCTCTTGATTATTCCTCTTTTGTATTCAAGCTACATTCCTACCATAAATATCCACTCATTTCCAAAGTTTTGAGAAAAAAAATTAGATAATGCATTTTGGATTGACTAATAACATATAATTAGTATAATTTTTTATCTCTACATTTATTTTACAAAGTACTCTGATACTTCTTTATACTCTACTTTAATTTTCTTGCACATGGCCTTGTGTTATTGCTTAGGATGTCATTTAATTTAACTGAATTTATGGTAAAGGTATAAATTTTGCCTTTAGTTCTTCAATACTAATTTGTTTTAGTGAGATTGTAAATTTTAGTCAAATTATTTCTAGTATAGTATCATTTATAAAATACGTTGTTCTTTAATCATATAAGTTTAAATTTAGAACATTGATAATGCATATTGCTTATAATCATTCTCACTCTTAATATCTATAATTTGGCTTAACAATTATCATTTTCTTGCAGATTGACACACGGTTCGCTTGTGCAGAGCCTAACCCCACAGTTTACAAAGAACAAAAACAATCATTGTAATTTTTCTTTCGTGGGTGACTGGCAACCTTTAGTGAATTGCCTTCACCTCTGCAATTTTTTTCCATATAGTTCAGATTGTTTTAATAATCAGTATTAGAAGGAAAATTACTTAGCCTTTACTTTAAAATTTTTACATTTCACATATAGCTTAATTAAGGGGAAAAGTAAGTGGCCATAATCCACACATTTTTTCAATTTGTTTTGCTATTTTACCCAATTCACATAGCTTAATTAGAAAAGGAGTAAGTGGCCCATAATTCACTAATATTTTTTATTAACCAAAGCATCTTTACTTCATTAGCATTGGGACTAGGAACTGGTGTTATTAAAGAAAGGGAGTAGCCCCTGCTTCCCTTGCGTCTTTTAGACGATCCTGGGCTTGCATCTGAAATATTTCTCAAAGCACTCAGTTTTTCATCTCCCTTTTTAGCTCACATAGTGTAATAGGAAGGAAGTAAGTGGCCCATCAACCACACATTATTTTATTTGCAGGTAAGGAACAAACATAATTTAGTGTAAGTAGACGAATTTGAAAAGAATCATCAAATATCCACATGACTACAAACTTTGTATGTTCACTCTGTCACTTACACACACATTTCACTACACACACTAAGCTACTCTAAACTTTGAACAAAGGGAATCAAGTGTAAAAACCTTTTGTACTTAGTTTATTTAAGCTTAATTTTTCACACCATAAGTGAAGGAAGACACGTAAAAGCAATCATAACTTGAACAAACTAAATTTCCCCACATGGGCCACAAAATAATTTATAGTTTAGGTTAGGACTGTTGGGGGTAGGCATCCAATAAGCCGCCATGGTCATGTTACATTTTGAAACATAGAAGTTGTCTTTTAGGGTGCTTCAAATCCTTCAATTAGTCCACGGAAAAGACAACTCAGGCAGCACAGAGACCCGATTCAGAGGGGGTTCGGCTTAGGCTCAGTGCGTGTGGTCCTATATGGGGCTACCCAACCTGTATAGTGCTCGGTACTAATAACCGATTACCAAGAAGCTAAAGACTCGACTACCTCCGTGAGACGAAGGTATCCTATTGGCCAAATTTTAGGGCATCTTCCCCTATAGGTGGAGGTGGGGAAGCACTAAAGCCTCATTCAATACCTTGATTGATTCTTTTCGTTGCTAGAAGCGTCACCAGTTCTTTCGGGACGTAGCCCCAGTACTCGTCATTTTTTGGCTGCTGGAAGCGTCACGATTTCTTTCGGGACGTAGCCCCAGTACCCGTCATTTTTTGGCTGCTGGAAGCATCACCAGTTCTTTCGGGACGTAGCCCCAGTACCCGTCACAAAAGATATCTCCGCAAGGCCCAGTTACTTATAGAGTGGAAAGGACGAATAGGTCTTCATAGGACCTTTTATCATACGCAAAACAAACTAAAATATTTTCCTTGTTTGATTGATCACATAGCTTAACTTAAAGGGAAAGTAACACTTTATTTTTCATTTTGCTTTATGTATGTAATTTCTTTTTATACGCATTCCTCTCCTCACCACAAAAGTGACACACATTCCATTTTAAGAATACATAAATACTTTACTTTTTCATATTAAGAATAACAAGACAATGCTACACAAAACATTCCAATTCTTGTTTCACCTTAATATACATTAAAATAAATTCTACAAATAAAAATTGAAATGAAACATTTTTTTTAACTGATTTAAAATGAATTATTGGATAACTTGTTATTTATTTTGATATTTTTTGGGTAGAAAAATTGGAGGAATTATCTTTGGTGACATATTTTATGATATGTCTTAATTTTGAGATTTAGAATTTAAAGTCCTCTAGATTTATTTTGGGATATGAAATGAGTGAAAGCTTTGTGAGCATAGCTCTATGCCTCTTGATGTCGTTTTACACACCAATTCTAGCTTTCAAACAATGTGAAAATCACCTTAATCAAATTTCATATGCAGAAGCTATGCCTCCCACAAGTTCAGCTAACTTGTTCATACGGTGGTACCAAGGGGACGCTGCATCAACACCATTACTTAGATATGTGGAGTTAGTCACGTGTGGACATTCAAGAAGATCCTAAAAGGTCCAAAACCGTAACACTAATAGTGGCTTGAAAAATGTGAAAACCCTAAACCTTAAATAGTTTCCAAGCTATGTTAAATACTACGTCACTAGGAAGAGAAGGGGTTCCATCCTTTTAGGATTGTATTAAAACATAGTTGAGCACAACATCTAGGAGTGGGATTTGAGATCAAAACAAAGGAGAAAGATAATTTGCAACAACCATATAGACAACAATGTCATAGGCAAATCGATCGTAAATACCCCTTTCTTTGTATTTGTATTTCCATAATTAAATAAAAAAGAGTAGAGTATAAGCCTCACCTTCTAATTAGGTTTTCTTTTATATGATATCCCCTGAGTTATATCTTGTATTAAATTATATGATTTTTATATTCACTTACATTTTTTTCTTTTATGGGTTTAAATATTTATATGTCTTTAACACTAACGAAGTGTTGAGACATGTGAAAACCCTAATCTGAAATCATTATCAAACTATGTTAAACACCAGGTCACTAGAAATAGGGGGTTCCATATTTCTATCATTGTATTGTCTCGTGGTAGAGTAGAGCATCTAAGAGTTAGATTTAAGAGCATAACATAAGAACCATTTAGAATACAATGTCAAAAAAAACTCTGTAATAAATACTCGTTTTTCTGTATGTAAAGTTTCATAATTAAATAAAATATAATAGAATATAAGTCTACTTTTTAATTAGATTTCTTTGATATCATATTTTATAAATTACATCTTTTATTAAATCATATAACTAATATTTCCATTTACTTATTATTTTTTAAAATTATTTTCAAATATTTGAATAATAACATAATAAACAAAATTAAAATTCAAAAAATAAATTAAATAATAAAAATTCATAAATGACAATGTAGGCTATAATAAATTACTTCGGGTGAATATCTACAATAATTTATATATTGTTCACAATAACTTAAACTTAATATTACTTTTTGAAAAATTCACTCTCAACTTTCAATACCATGACATCTCATGGTGAAGACCTCTCCAATCTACTTATGTAAAAAACGAAAAAGCGAGGGGTATTATTAGACTCGAGAAGCCTCAACCTATGCTTTTACACTTAAAAGTTACCTTTCTCAATGACGCATTATCATCTATAACCACATACCTTGAGATCTGGTAAAGGACTCTCCATAATCTACTTAATTAAAAAAGAGGGGTGTTATTAGGCTAAATAAGCCTCTAACTTATGCTTCTAATAAAGCAAAGATGCGGGGTGCATCAGCTTATGTTAAGTTGGTTCATTGTTTAATATTAAGTATGTAAGCTAGGGTGAACAATGATATTATGGGGACGACTAACTTAAATTCTTTTTTTTGCTGAAGCAAGATTCGTACCTTCTATTCATTAGAAACAAAGAAACAAATTACATATAATACAACTACCCAAAGAGACCTGAGGGACATAGAGTCAACTATCCACTCAGGGCTTGGGTACCAAGCCAAAAGCTTAACATCCGGGCCACGGGCCCACAAATTTAACTGTGAGACCTTCAAAATACAAACAAAATCCCAAACCGGCCAATCCATTTGCAAAGTTCTAATGGAAGAGACGCAAATCGGAGCTAAAAAAGGCATATTCTTAGATTCCAAAAACGGACTCGATGAAATAATAGAAACCACACTAAACGAATTTCGAGTCTGAATGGTGGAATAAACTTCGCGCATGTGAATCTCCCAAAATCCACCAATTCCAACCTCAAGGCTCAACATGCACAGAAGATAACAGTGAATCTGAACCCGAATTCAAAATAACCCAAAATTGCCACTCGCCCCCAGTAGCCCGCGAGATCTCCCGCAATTCTGTTCCCGGCAGAGTCCCTTTGATACGAACAATCTTGACTGTTGATCCACATAGAGAAATCCAATGGAAGAGCATAATATCGCACCGGAAAAGCAGACTAGACGTTAGTGGGCGATGGAGGGCAGTTTTCCAAACCCTCTATCTGCCACGTGTAGGATGTTGGATGGGATCGCTGCAAAATCGCTAAAACCGTTTCCCACTTTAGAGCAATGCGAACATCCAAAAACTGCCAAGGAAGCGGTTTTACTCTACAAGGCCCAAAAATGTAAAGATTCCAGTTGCCGGTAAAACAAGGATTCCTTCCATACCTGCTCAACTTTCTTGCCTGAACCTAGATCCCAGAAAAGAAGAGAGGCTCTCCATTAATTAAGGAACTATGGTATCTGTTGTGCTCACGCCAATGAACAATGATGTTCATCTGACTGAATCTAGGTATTTTAGTGGCCAACCTGTGATTTCCATAGAAACAACTGTTGTATTTTATTGAGTTCTTATTGTGGTAACGAATCTACTCCTCCCGTGGTTCCCTGTATCAAAAACCCTTCCAAATCTAGGTTTTCTTTATCAAGAATTTCTTGTATTTCATGATCCTCCAGGTCCATCTCATTTTGGGTCATTTCCTGATCCATCTCCACTTCTGCATCACTCATTCTGGCTTCCTTTTGATAATCGATGTCCTGTGTGTTTTCCCGGTTTTCTTCATATTCCTTGTCCGCAGGACTTCTTTCCATTGCTTGATCTTCTTTTGAGATCTCTTCATCTTCCTCAAGCACTTGGAATTTGTTCTGACTGATTTGTTGACCTTCATCTTGATGTTGTTTTGGTCCTCTTTTGCCGCCCTTTCCACGATTCACCACTTTCTGAAAGTTGTATGTTTCCTTCATTGTGTTATTTTTGCTCTTGCTTACTACTTTACTGAGTGGAAAATCTCTGAGAAGGTGTCCATGTTCATGACATCTGCGACATCTGAACGGAATGTGCTCATAATCCACTGTTTGCACCCATTCTTCATCAAAAACTTCCAAGATCACCTCATCCAGTAGAGCTCCCGATAAATCCATTTCCACACATATTTTGGCAAATGAAGTATATTTTTCTTTTCTTGTGGCTTCAGAAGCTTTAACAAAACGACCTAATTTATTGCCGATATCGGCTAACAATTCATTTTGCTAGTAATCAAGAGGTAGAGAATAGAGCCTTACCCAAACCAATACTGAAGTAAAATTTTCACGTTCTGGAACAAAATTCATCATCCATGGCCACATGTAGAGTCTAGTTGTTGCATAGAAGTAAGGTCCTCCTTCAAAAACTCTTTGATCAATATATATGCAAATCAATGCCACCCTTTATTCTTCAAGGACGATGGTTATAGGCTTTGGCTTTTTAGCTAGAGGAACTAGATTGCAAATTGAGGTGTGGTTTGGTGAGTCTTGTCTTTTCGAGCTAGTTGATCCTATTATATCCTAGTCGAGTCCCTATCCTACTCTATAACATTACTAAGTCACCACCACCGTGTATTTTTTTCTCAAAGAAGATTTAATAGAGGGGATTTCCTCTTGTCTTAATTCACAAAAAAATTTAGTGGTTTTACTCTTGATATTGGGGGGTTTGTTGGGGACAGGTTTTATGTCTCTCCCTTTCATCCCTATTTGAAGGGACCCATTAACACACCATCTTATGTGTCAGTGTTAGGCAGTTCCCTTTGACCAATTCCAGCTCAGCGACTCATCACAAGTCGCCCCTCGACAATAACATGGTGGCCCCACCTCCAGAAAGAATTCATATGTCATACATGGGTTAGTCGAAATTTGTCAGAGATATTTAAGCTTATTAATGACCCAATTTCTTATGATCTTAGTTATCGTACAATGTCATCTAAGATCCCCTAAATATTACTTAATCCTAAAGTGGTTTAAGTGAAAAGTATAAAATATTTACTAAAAAATAAGACTTCCATGCTTAGTACGCTATGCATTGATCAAGACCATATTATTTACTCAAACTAAATTATTTTCAATGCAATTTGTACAGGTATTTTAATAATGAATAAGTGGTGGAGGATTAACGAGTTGGAAGTTGAAGACCCGGAAGATATGATACAATTTTCAGCAGAAGACTTAACATGGACAGCGATTGAGGGGGACCAAGTTGCAGTTATTCCATATTGTCGACTTGATGATTTCATAAGTGGAGAGGAATCAAATGAAAGTGCACCCACTCAATTTCTTCTTAAGAATCATCGAAGTAACAAAATAGAGGATATCAAACACACCAATTACTCAACATTCCTGGAGTACAGTGTGTGAGTCTCTATATGCTTTTTCAAGATACGTATAATTTTTTCAATATGCATAAATATTATATCTAGTTTGTAGTAATTTTTATACGTACAGTTATTGGTGTTCGTATGGTCCACAGTCGACAAGGAGAATTAGGAGTGCATCATCAGATCCAAAGACAACCCGCAATCGACATGAAAGTATTAAATTTGGTTACCAATGTCACTTCTTTGTGCGACGACTTCAAATGAGACCAGATGATGCTGTAATAATATATACTGCATGTAGACATATTGATAAATCCAATGTTATTTGTCATGGGACAGATGCAATCGGTAGGTCCATGAGATTCAATTATGCACCACATTTAAGTTGGGATATGCGATCTAGTGTCCAACATTTCGTTAAAAGAGGTTTTAATGTTACAATGATATGGGACAAGTTCATCTCTGATGCGAAGGATGGATCTGGTGAGTTATACACAAGGATACCTCGAGATACCTACATGAAAAAAAAATATATAAGTAACATTTACAATGATATCATAAGGCTAGAGTATGTTAGAGATCAAAGTGATCCAAAGAGTGTGGAGTGTTGGTATAAGGAAAACCCAGAGAGTTTTTTCTTCTACCAAAAACAAGATCTTGTTGAAAATATCCCTTTTATAGTAGGCATACAAACAAAGTGGATGTGTTCAATGATGCTGAAATACTCTCACAATAATATTATCTCAATGGATTCAACCTTTAGTACAAATAAGTACAGGGTGAGTACATATTTATCCTAAATCCGATTCAATTATTTAACCTCATATTAATGCATGTATCTTATATAAATATAATTATGCACATTTTTTGTAATGCAGTATCAACTTTACACCTTAATGGTTTTCGACGAACATCACAATGGGGTTCCAATAGCTTGGGTGATATCATCACGCAATACTATAGCTGATCTTTCTAAATGGATGTTGGCCTTACTTGCAATTGGAAACAAAGAGCGACCAGATTGGCATGTTCTTGCCTTCATCACAGATGATGCTACTGCCGAAATTGAAGCATTGAGGTGATGTGTTTATTATTTTTATAAGAGGCATAAAAAATATTGTTAATGTATAATCTCTCTAAAAATTATGTTATTGCAGGTCTTCAATCAAGTGCAAAGTATTATTATGTGTGTGGCATGTTCGTCGTGCATGGTTGAAAAATGTTGGAAACAAGGTCAAAGGGAGGGAAAACCAAATACGCATTTTTCGTGGTTTAAGAGAAATCATGCACATGTGTAAAGATGATGAATCTGTGAGAAAGAAAGTTGAAAGCTTATTTGAAGAATTCAGTGAACAAAAAAGATTTTTGGAATATTTTATAAATACTTGGTTGTCCAACAACAAAATATGTAAGCTTCTTATTGGTGGTTTTAATGACTCTATTTTTCATGTCATATCTATACTTATTAATATATAACTAATAAATTTCTTTCTACAGATATGTGGGCAAAAGCATACAGAAATTTTCCATTTTCAAATCAAGATACGAACAATGCAATTGAATCTTACCATCGGTATATCAAGGAAAGGTACCTATGTGAGAAGAATAATGCATGCCACAGAAGGGTTGATTGGTTAATCTATGTTTTGTTGACAAAGGTTGTATTATTTTACAATCATATGCACCGTTTAAAAGAAGCTGATTTTGTACGACCCAGAAAAATACAGGAACAATTGAATTCATCCAAGTGTAGAGCTAAGAAAATCCCAAATGAAGATTGTGTGCCTGATGAAAAGAGTAATGACTACTGGGTTCGTAGCCAAAATAAGGATACTCGTGACATTTGGTACAATGTCATATATAAGGGTTCTAATCTACACTTCTGCAATTGCAATTGGGCCCTAAATGGAAATATCTGTAAACATGTATTGAAAGTTGAGATGTTAGTGAGTAACACTATTTTGGGCGAAAATGTAGCACCTGGTGTCACTGATCCCATGACAGAAAGGCCTATAATTTTATTTGATTTGAATGAAACACCTATATTGGTCCCAGAAATCCAAACAGAGCTTTCGCCATGCTTTGATTCTCCTCCCAATCTGAATTATCATAATGAAACAAGCATTGATAATTTAGAGAATTTCTCATACAATGTTGAATCGACCAATGTACGACAAGATAGTGCATTCTCTGAACATGATGAGATGAAACGTGTTAACTCATACCTCTTGAGAAATTGAGATCCATAATACCTACAAATTTGGAACAGGCATATGCATTGAACAACTTGGTAGACAAAGCATGTCAAGAATACAACAAAATGTTTTTCAATACTATAACTCCATCCAAGATCACTACCAAGAGAAAACATAGTTTCTTGAGTCCAGTAAATAAAAAGAGGCGATGTGGTCGCAAGTCAAAATCAGGGACAGATATACTATAATTTGAAAGGGTTGGACGAGTTCATGCACGGAAAAAAAGAATATATGAACAATTGGAGTCATCTTCTCAAAAACAAAGAAATGTGGACCACGCGCCTGAGATAATGCAAGATTCTATTATACCCAATATTGGTATGGAAATTTCATGCTATGCATTGTTTTACGTTAAATGCGATATATTAGCATGTTCAACACATTTGCATGACTATATGAACTATTTTTATTGTTACAGCTGAGGGACCCACATCTCACAACATTCCAAATTGTCGAATTCATTTATTTGATGAACATGCTATTGAAAAAAGATCTAGCATTGGGAACACTGCTTCAGCCATTAACACCCCAATATCCTCCCCAAGGGTGCTCCCCCCTATTGTTGAACCAATTAAGATGTATCATCGCCCACACCCACCAACTTTTTCCTCCATAAATTCTTCCATGCCTATAACCACCTCTGTAATACCTTCCCAATGCTCACCCCTACCCTTCAATCATCCACCATTCTCATTTTTTCAATCGTCCACCCTTAACATTCCAATTTCCCCCCCTAGGTTAATCCCCCGGCCTACAGTGATTCCCACTATTGTACAACCGGTGGGGGTGTATCGTCGCCCGCACCCACTACCTTTTCCCTATTTCACATCCACCATGCCTTTATCCAGCGCCCTTGAACCATGCCTATATCTGTCACCAAGTGCTCCGCCATCTACCCAGGAAGGGTTGTCTTCTCCATTGCCTCAAATCCTCACGGTGAGAATGAGTATTTGATCAAAATATCATCATGAATTAATGAAATTGATTATATGCCTTTCAATTTTTACAACTAATTGATTATTTTAATTTTTGCAGAGATATCAATTTGGAAATCCACCTGGGAGTGCCAAGAGGGACGAGGGTGACTTATAGACCCATACTTTAGATCGATCATGATGTTGTTTTTCCATTATGTCATTTATGGGCATGAGATTCCATTATTTATGTTGGAAATGAAGTTCTATTTTTTTAAAAAGAAACATGTATAGTTGGACCTATTTTGAATAAAAATACATAAATTTATATTTGTGTTTATGACAACATCTTCATTGAATTTTAAATCCTTATGTGGATGGGATGTTATATTCTATCAATGTTACATTACTTTTGATGAATAGTTGTAATGGATTTTGTTTTTATTATTTACAAATTATCAAGTTTATAAGTTAAGTTACTTTTATATTTATATCTTATTTGATGTTTAAAATGTAATCTTAAGACTTATACCTCGCACCTCAAGATTAATCTGTCTAAAAATACATATGCCTTTCAAACTTGATACTAGATAAAAAAACAATAACCACACATTACAATCCAATATCACTTTAAAAATATTCTTACCAAGTCTCTTAACAAATATGTAACCGTAGATATTTTTATCATAAGCTACCATACAACAACGACTCTTAAGTATAAACAAAATATATATCGAAAAAAAATATGAAAGCTTAAATATATTTTCACATCCTCAACCCTAGAATATTCATTTATTTCTTTACATATGAATTATAGTTTATAGTTTATGTTCATATTCCATAGATTTTACATGTGAGAATCAACCCATTTAATAAACATGTACTTGTTATTTAACTTCTTTAACCTTTATTGATTTTTTTTTTATGGGGTTAAGGGTGTGATTGGAGAAGAGGGAATATTAAGATTACCAAAATAAAATTACAATTGAAATAGTAAGGAAGTATAAAGTTAAAAGTTGTAAATTTAAATTTTGAAATGGTTAATATTCTAAAGTGAAATGTTGATTTTTGAGAGTGGAAATATCGATGGATAAAAGTATGTATTTGGAATCCAAAAATGTGAATTCCATTAATTTCAAACCTCCAAACTGTGAATTTTGATTTCTAAAGCGTTAAGTGTTATGTTTTGGTTTCAAAAATATAAATTTTGATTTCAAAGTTTTTAATTTAAATTAAAAATAGTGAATTTCACTATCAAAAATAAGTTTTTCAATTCTAAAAGTGTCCATGGTAATTATGAAGTTGTGAATTTTGATTTAAAAATATTTATTAATTTCCAAAATTTAATTATGAAGTTGTGAATTTTGATTTCAAAAATAATTATTAATTTTAAAACTTTAATTTTATTAAATTTGAAATAATAAGTAAAATCTAAAGTAAAACATTGTGAGTCTTTATTTTAAATGTTAATATTAGTTGTTTTGAAGTGTAAATTTGGATTTTCAAAGTAGTGATAATGATTTTCAAAATGCCAATTTTTAAAATAATTTCATATACAGAAATTGTGCATATACGGAAGATATGCGCATATATGGAAAATGCGCATATACGGAAGATATGCGCATTTCTTCTGTATATCCCTAACTTTCCTGTATGTGCATATCTTCCATATATGCACGTCGTTCATGTATCTGCATCGTATACGAGCAAATTCCATATACAGGAATTGCGTATATACGGAAATTGTGCATATACAGAAGATATGCGCATATACGGAAATTGAGCATATACGGAAGATATGCGTTTGTCTTTCGTATATCCCTAACTTTCTTGTATGTGCATATATGTCGTATATGCACTTCGTTCATGTATCTACATCGCAGATGCATAGATTCCATATACAAGAATTGCGCATAGATGGAAATTGTGCATATACGCAACATATGTGCTATATCTTGCGTATATGCACAGTTTCCGTATACGCGCAATTTCTGTATATGGAATTTGCGCATCTACGACAAAGATACATAAACGACGTGCATATACGGGAGATATGCACATACAAGAAATTTAGGGATATACGGAAAACATGCACATATCTTCCGTTTATGCCCAATTTCCCCATATGCACACATCTTCCGTATATGCACAGTTTCCGTATATGCGCAATTTCTGTATATGGAAATTATACGCATATCTTCCGTATATGCCCAATTTCCGTATATGTGCACATCTTCCATATATGCACAGTTTCCGTATATGCGCAATTCCTGTATACAAAATCTGCGCATCTGCTATGCAGATACATGAACGATGTGCATATACGGAAGATATGCACATATACGGAAGATATGCACATACAGGAAAGTTAGGATATACGGAAGACATGTGCATATCTTCCGTATATGCCCAATTTCCTTATATTCGCACATCTTTCGTATATACACAGTTTCCGTATATGCACAATTCATGTATACGGAATCTGCTCATCTACGATGCAGATACATAAACAACGTGCATATACGGAAGATATGCACATATAGGAAAGTTAGGGATATATGGAATGCATGCGCATATCTTCCGTATATGCCCAATTTCCATATATGCGCACATCTTCTGTATATGCATAGTTTCCGTATATGCGCATATACATAAACGAAAATATGTACAACTTCCATATACAGAAATTGCGCATATATGGAAACTGTGCATATACGGAAGATGTGCGCATATACGGAAATTGTGCATATACGAAAGATATGCACATATACGGAAATTGCGCATATACAGAAGATATGCGCATATCTTCTGTATATCCTTAACTTTCCTGTATGTGCATATCTTCCGTATATGTACATCGTTCATGTATCTAGATCGTATATGCGCAGATTCCATATACAGAAATTGTGCATATACAGAAACTGGGCATATACGGAAGATATGCGCATATCTTCCATATATTCTCAATTTCTGTATATGCGCATATATTCCGTATATGCACAATTTCCGTATACAAGAATTGCGCATATACGGAAACTGTGCATATATGGAAGATGTGCGCATGTCTTCCGTATATCCCTAACATTCCTGTATGTGCATATTTTCCGTATATGCACGTTGTTCATGTATCTGCATCACAGATGCGCAGATTCCGTATACAGGAATTGCGCATATATGGAAATTGTGCATATACGGAAGATATGCGCATATACAGAAATTGGGCATATATGGAAGATATGCGCATATCTTCCTTATATCCCTAACTTTCATGTATGTGCATATCTTCCATATATGAATGTCGTTCATGTATCCGCATCTTATATGCGCAGAATCCATATACAGAAATTGCGCATATATGGAAACTGGGCATATACGGAAGATATGCGCACATCTTCCGTATATGTGCAATTCCTGTATACGGAATCTACGCATCTGCGATGCAGATACATGAACGATGTGCATATACGGAAGATATGCACATACAAGAAAGTTAGGGATATACGGAAGACATGCGCGTATCTTCCGTATATGCTCAATTTCCGTATATGCGCACATCTTCCGTATATGCACATTTTCCATATATGCGCAATTCCTGTATACGGAATCTGCGCATCTGCGATGCAGATACATGAACGACGTGCATATACAGAAGATATGCACATACAGTAAAGTTAGGGATATATGGAAGACATGCGCATATCTTCCGTATATGCCTAATTTCTGTATATGCGCACATCTTCCGTATATGCATAGTTTCCGTATATGCGCAGATACATAAACGAAGATATGTACAATTTCCATATATAGAAATTGCACATATACTGAAACTGTGCATATACGGAAGATGTGCGCATATACGGAAATTGTGCATATACGGAAGATATGCGCATATACGGAAATTGCGCATATACGGAAAATATGTGCATATCCTCTGTATATCCCTAACTTCCCTGTATGTGCATATCTCCCGTATATGCACATCGTTCATGTATCTGCATCGCTGATGCATAGATTCCATATACAGGAATTGCACATATACAGAAACTGCGCATATACGGAAGATGTGCGCATATCTTCCATATATGTGCATATCTTCCGTATATGCACAATTTTCGTGTACAGGAATTGCGCATACATGGAAACTGTGCATATACGGAAGATGTGCGCATATACGGAAATTGGGCATATACGGAAGATATGCGCATGTCTTCCATATATCCCTAACTTTCCTGTATGTGCATATCGTCCATATATTCACGTCGCTCATGTATCTGCATCGCAGATGCGCAGATTCCTTATACAGGAATTGCACATATACGGAAACTGTGCATATACGGAAGATGTGCGCATACACGGAAATTGGACATATACGGAAGATATGTGCATGTCTTCTGTATATCCCTAACTTTCCTGTATGTGCATATCTTCCGTATATGCAGGTCGTTCATGTATCTGCATCGCAGATGTGCAGATTCCGTATACAGGAATTGCGCATATACGGAAACTGTGCATATACGGAAGATGTGCGCATATACGGAAATTGGAAATTGGGGATATACGGAAGATATGGGTATGTCTTCCTATATCCCTAACTTTCTTGTATGTGCATATCTTCCGTATATGCACGTCGTTCATGTATCTGCATCGCAGATGCGCAGATTCTATATACAGGAATTACGCATATATGGAAACTGGGCATATACGGAAGATATGCGCATATCTTCCGTATATGCCCAGTTTCCCTATATGCGCAATTTCTGTATATGGAATCTGAATATACGATGCAGATACATGAACGACGTGTATATACGGAAGATATGCACATACAGGAAAGTTAGGGATATACGGAAGATATGCGCATTTCTTCCGTATATGCCCAATTTCTGTATATGCGCATATCTTCTATATATGCACAATTTCCATATATGCGCAATTCCTATATATGGAATCTGCGCATCTACGATGTAGATACATGAAGGACGTGCATATACGGAAGATATGCACATACAGGAAAGTTGTGGATATACAGAAGATATGCGCATATCTTCCGTATATGCGCATATCTTTCGTATATCCCTAACTTTCCTGTATGTGCATATCTCCCGTATATGCACATCGTTTATGTATCTGCGTCGTAGATGTGCAAATTCCATATACAGAAATTGCAGATATACGGAAACTGTGCATATACGCAACATATGTGCCATATCTTGCGTATATGCACAGTTTCCGTATATGCGCAATTTCTGTATATGGAATTTGTGCATCTACGACGCAGATACATAAACGATGTGCATATACGGGAGATATGCACATACAGGAAAGTTAGGGATATACGGAAGACATGCGCATATCTTCCATATATGCTCAATTTCTGTATATGCGCACATCTTCCGTATATGCACAGTTTCCGTATATGTGCAATTTTTGTATATGGAAATTGTACATATCTTCGTTTATGTATCTGCATCGTATATGCACAAATTCAATATACAGAAATTGCGCATATACGGAAACCGTGCATATACGGAAGATATGCGCATGTCTTCCGTATATCCTTAACTTTCATGTATGTGCATATCTTCCGTATATGCACGTCGTTCATGTATCTGCATCGTATATGCGCAAATTCAATATACAGAAATTGCGCATATATGGAAACTGTGCATATACGGAAGATATGCGCATGTCTTCTGTATATCCCTAACTTTCCTGTATGTGCATATCTTCCGTATATGCACGTCGTTCATGTATCTGTATCGCAGATGCGCAAATACCATATACAGAAATTGCGCATATACGGAAATTGGGCATATACGGAAGATATGCGCATATACGAAAATTAGGCATATACGGAAGATATGCGCATATCTTCCGTATATCCCTAACTTTCCTGTATGTGCATATACAGAAACTGTGCATATACAGAAGATATGCGCATATACGGAAATTGCGCATATACGGAAGATATGTGCATATCTTCCGTATATGTCCAATTTCCGTATATGCGCAATTTCTGTATATGGAATTTGCGCATCTGCGATGTAGATACATGAACGACGTGCATATACGGAAGATATGCACATACAGGAAAGTTAGGGATATACGGAAGATATACGCATATCTTCTGTATATGCGCACATCTTCCGTATATGCCCAATTTCCGTATATGCGCAATTTTTGTATATGGAATTTGCGCATCTGCGATGCAGATACATGAACGACGTGCATATACGGAAGATATGCACATACAGGAAAGTTAGGAATATACGGAAGACATGCGCAATTTCTGTATATGGAAATTGTACATATCTTCGTTTATGTATCTGCATCGTATATGCGCAAATTCAATATACAGAAATTGCGCATATACGGAAATTGTGCATATACGAAAGATATGCGCATATACGGAAATTGCGCATATACGGAAGATATGCGCATATCTTCCGTATATCCCTAACTTTCCTGTATGTTCATATCTTCCGTATATGCACGTTGTTTATTTACCTGCATCGTATATGCGCCAATTCAATAAGCAGAAATTGCGCATATACGGAAACTGTGCATATACGAAAGATATGCGCATGTCTTCCGTATATCCCTAACTTTCCTGTATGTGCATATCTTCTATATATGCACGTCATTCATGTATCTGCGTCGTAGATGCACAAATTCCATATACAGAAATTGCGCATATATGGAAATTGGGCATATATGGAAGATGTGCACATATACGGAAGATATGCGCATATCTTCCGTATATCCCTAACTTTCCTGTATGTGCATATACGGAAACTATGCATATACGGAAGATATGCGCATATACGGAAATTGGGCATATACGGAAGATATGCACATATCTTCCGTATATGCCCAATTTCCGTATATGCACAATTTTTGTATATGGAATCTGCGCATATACGATGCAGATACATGAACGACGTGCATATACGGAAGATATGCACATACAGGAAAGTTAGGGATATACGGAAGACATGCGCATATCTTCCGTATATGCGCAATTTCTATATATGCGCACATCTTCCGTATATGCACAGTTTCCGTATATTCGCAATTTCGGTATATTGAATTTGCGCATATATGATGCAGATACATAAACGACGTGCATATACGGAAGATATACACATACAGGAAATTTAGGGATATACGGAATATATGTGCATATCTTCTGTATATCCTCAATTTCCGTATATGCGCACATCTTTCGTATATGCATAATTTCCGTATATGCGCAATTTCTATATATGGAATTTGTACATATATTCGTTTATGTATCTGCATCATATACGTGCAAATTCCATATACAGGAATTGCGCATATACGGAAATTGGGAATATACGGAAGATATGCGCATATATCCCTCTCATACTCGGATGAACGTTGTGATGACATGACTGCAAGGTGAGCTGTGATTAGGCTGCCCCTTTGATGATGGTGTGAGGCTGGGTGCCTTTGTAGTATCTGTTACCAAGGGGAAAAAATGAAACAGGGAATGTTAGGAAGGGAGTGATGAAATGGGAATAGGGGTTATAGGGAGAAATTTGTTAGGGATGTGGGAGGAGTTTGGGATTTTTGATAGGGTAGGGTTTGGGGTTTCTATTGAGCAATAGGAGGGGAAAGGGAATATGATTTTGGTAGTGTTAGGGCAGTGGTGATAGGAAAAATGGCATAGGGGAACAAGGGAAAAAGATAAGGAAGGGAAAAGGGGACCTTGGCATCAACAATACAATTGCACAACCCTAGCAAAATGGTCTCTTGGTGTCTTCATATGGTTGCCCTGGGTGTGCGCCGCGCGCGTTACAACTTTGAATTTACTGTAATTTTGGTTGCTTAAGAGAAATATTGGTTTTAGGTTTCTTTAATCTAACCCTTTTCAACGTTTACAACAATAAATTAATTTAAAGTTCAAATGTTTTTAAATATTTTTCTAATTATTTGAGTATATTTTTGAAATATAAAAAAATTATAATAAAAACAATAATTCTTAATCAAAAGTTTAATTTTTATTTTAGGTTTATTAAAAAATATTTATTAAAAAAAATAATACATTTTATTCAAATTTATGTTTCATCACCTCCTAAGCTTAATGGTTTTTTAAATGTTTATCAATTAATTACCAACAACGAAGAAGCTTTTGGCAAATATGTAATTCATAACACTATATTTAACAAACAATTAATTCATGAAATTGTATTAATTAATTATATGATAACAATGATGATTAAAGTCCACTAAGACCACAAGAAAGAATGAGCTTTGAGTTATAAAAAGTAGGTAAGTTGTCTAATTACTAGTGTCTGCTTTGATTTGATTTCCAATAAAATTATAAGGGCTATGTAGTATCCATAAGTACTTCATAAAGATAGCCGAAGAAGAAACAAAACTTACACGGTACACCTTTATATAATATAAATAATATTATTAAAAACCAAGATCGATCTATCTTAAGTAAGCATCTATCAATCTATGAGAGGAACAAAACTTTCAGAACTTTGCACTAAACAAGATTTTTTCACATTTAGAGATTTGATCCCTTTCGGTTTTTGGTTGATTCTAGGTTAAGATGGATATACTCTCGTAGAAAATAAATTTATAGTTTAGTTGATTTTTCCAATTATAACAATATGGGATCTCTCATGAAATAAGTATTTTGATGTTTATCATATATTAATGCCTTATAGTATTTATAATCGATTTAATTTGTAAAATTGCATTAGTTATGTGTGGATTTCATTTTTTTCTCTCTTCATCTAATTTTGTAATAGCCTTTAAACAGACTCCATGATAGTAGAGATGTTCTCATAAGCCTTTCGTTATATTTAAACAATAATAATAAAATACTTCCGTTAAAAAGAAATACAAATAAACTTTAAACTAAAAAATACATTAGTTTTAGAGTAAATTTACATTTATATTTTGGAATTAAAATTAGAAATAAAAAAATTTGTTGATTTTATTACATTATAATAATAATAATAATATTGCTTTTTAATTATACATTTCTTATAAAAACATATGACAAAATGTGTGCTTAGTTTATGACAAGAAAATTCATAAAGACTTATTTAAGCTAATGGTTTTTCTTAACCATTATATTAGAAAAATGTTTTTTTTATTGGTTGACAATAAACTAAAAAAATTGGAAGTATGTAGGATGTGTTCATAGTTCATTGCATAGATAGTAGTGAGATAGATAGTATGTAGGATGTGTTCATAGTTCATTGCATAGATAGTATATACTATGTTTACAACATAGTATATAGGAGATGTTGTCACATGTCTAGGAATATAATAACAATAAAATCATAAATTAGTGTGTAGGAGGAGGGTAGCAAAAAAAAAGAGAATAGCTAACTTTCCTATCCTTCTTGAAATTAATTTTATAACCCATGATGTTTTAGTTCGACTACCTAACATCCAACGAAATTACGAAAAGGATAGGGAAGGAGGTACCATGTTACCCTAAGCATGGGTTTTGTACCCTGTAGCAAGTCCTGTTTGACTCCACAGTCTAAGGAGGGACCTTGGAGCTCTCATGCAAAGAAAATGGTCATGAAAAAAGAAGGGAAAATGTTCACTAGAGATACATCGTGTGTGAATTATGAACCATCACATGCTATAGAGTGATAACAACTTGTGAACCCACAAATAGTAGTTCGGCGTTTGAATACTAAACTACAGGACTTGTGGAAGAGTGACCTGAACAAAGGGAGAAAAACAATCCCTTAGGTCATGACAAGCCTATGAGGGAGTCCATGTTTAAAATATGTTAGTGGTGGAAACTAGGGAGGGACCCATCAAAATGAGTCAACTAGACCAAGAGGAAATCAATTGTTTGGTTGTATTTTGTGTGTAAAGAAATGGAGAGAAGGAGATTCATCAAGGTATTCTAGGAAGCAATGAAGGTGTTTTCTTATTCTATGCATTCCTTCAATGGGAATATTTTGTTGTGTCATGATCCTAGGTTCAGTTCTTGAGAGGTAGCATTCATGTTTCTTGAACATGACGGAAGGAGAGTGGCCTTCATGCTTACACCACGTCGTTCATGTATCTGCATCGTATATGCGCAAATTCCATATACAGAAATTGCGCATATACGGAAATTGTGCATATACGGAAGATATCTTCCGTATATGCGCAATTTCCGTATATGCGTAATTTCTCTAATGGAATTTGTGCATATACGATGTATATATATGAACGACGTGCATATACGGAAGATATGCACATATAGGAAAGTTAGGGATATACAGAAAATATGCGCATATCTTCTGTATATGCGCAATTTCCGTATATGCACAATTTCCGTATATGGAATTTGTACATATCTTCGTTCATGTATCTACATCGTATATGTACAAATTCCATATATAGAAATTTCACATATACGAAAAATATGTGCATATACAGAAATTGTGCATATACGGAAATTGCGCATATACGGATGATATGCGCATATCTTCCGTATATCCCTAACTTTCCTATATGTGCATATCTTCCGTATATGCATGTCATTCATGTATTCTTCATGCTCGGTGTGTATGCATTCCAAACTTTAGAAAAAATAATAAATCCACATTAATTGCATGCTCCTGAGTGCAAGTTACTAGGTTGTTACACTACACAACCCTAATTTCTATTCCCAATGAACTTAGACAACTCATGAGAGTATAAATAAGGTTTATGTTGTGGAGAAGGGGGAATTGACCATTTTTGTACCTTTATTTTGGAGCATTATATTGAAAATTTAACCTTGGATTTTATGGTTCTCTTCTACACAAACCTTTGTTTATAAAGTTGACTCTCTTACTCAAATTTGATATGTAATCCCTTATTGGTTTTGCTTTTCACATATAATGAGGAGTTGTAATTAAATTTGAAGTCTATAAGTGGTCTAGGTTAGGAGGAACACAACCTTTGTTGATGAAGGCATTGGAATTATATCAAGTATTGTCCACACACATTAACACACGTGCGCACACACACACACATGAAGCGATCTCTTCTCTCCCAAAAGAAACTATGTTGTAATTCATTTAATTATTAATTACATGATTTAGAAGAGAAATTAATTACTTGATATTAATTAATATTAGTTAGTTACAAGTGTTCTTGTTTTAATATCATTAATAATTTATATTGTAAATGGTTTGAGCAATGTCATGTGATGATTTTGAGCATATCTCTATAGAAGTTTGGAGCATGCAAGACTTTATCTATACAATTACAAATCCAACAAAGGGGCCAACTAATTGGTGAAAGGTATTCTTCTCTGTCCATTATTTATATCTTTGGCATAATAACTTAATCTTAAAAGTTTAGTAATGAGTCTTCTTATTTTCTTTGTCATTAACTTGACCCTGATAAACTAGGGATCATTCTCTGTCAACCACCCCGAACTTTCCCAAGAAAATTTTCTTTGTATTTTGATTTGTTTGTTATATATATATATATATGCTAACTTTCATTTTAATGTTGTTTGTTAGTTCTTCAATGTATCTATGTGAATGAGAAGCACCATTAATGACACACTTAGCCATCCATAGTAACACTAAAAGAGGTGCTACTATTACATGACAATCATTACATGACTTACAAAAAGAAAAAAATGGGATGGTGGTGTGTTTCTCTAGTAAAGTAGCAACACCTACTGTGTTATACCCTAATTATCCCATGTCCATCAATATGCACTTCTCATTCACTTAGTGTAGTTATCAAAGATGTGTGATACACATTATCATATGGGAGTATTGCAATAAGTTCTCCATACATTTGTTAATGTACCAAAGAGCGTAGTAAATTTATGCACATTTCATATATGACTATTTGATGCACTTCAAACGATAGCGAGTTTTGTTAATTGATGTGACCTGTGTACATGCTTAGAGTTAGCATGGTTTGAATTCCAAGGTGACACTATTAAGAACTTTTTAAAAGAAATAGAAATGTAGGCTAATTTTAAATGTTTAGCTAGTTAAAACAACTATCAATATATGGTATCTATGTAGATGAAAACTATAGATTTATATGTTTGCCAAAATTCTAAAAATAAATCAAATATATTATGGAATAGAAGGAATAATGAAATATAACAATTCAATAACAAAAGACAAAGAAGTGCTCATACTAGAATATAAAGCATCGGTGCTTGTATGTGTGTGGTGCATTATATACAATTTAAAATGAAAAGTTCAATGCGATATATCTTTTTAAACCCTACCATGGTGCCCCACTTATTATATTGAAGGTACAATAAATATTATTGTATAAAATAACTTAGCCTACCTTAGTGCACATAGGAGGGTAATACATGGCTATGATGGTATCTTTCATATATAACATTGGCCAAATTTTTTGAAACCTTTACAACATACCATAGAACAATCTACATTAATATAACTCTATTTAACACATTGAAAATAATTTATTAAAAAAAATTGTTGATATTAACATGAATAAGCACTAACAAAAATATATTTAGTAAAAATTTTACCTAAATTTAATTCTTAAAAATATAATATAAATTAATTAATTTTATTAAAACATTTTAAAATTAATATTTAATATTTTTTTAATAAATTATCTATTAAATTTGAAACAAAACATTATTTAAATCTAAATTGAAATTCTTGTAAACTTACATTTTAATAATAATTAAGTTTTCACAATTCCTGTATACGGAATCTACGCATCTGCGATGCACATACAGGAAAATTAGGGATATACGGAAGACATGAGCATATCTTCCGTATATGCACAATTTCTGTATATGCGCACATCTTCTGTATATGTACAGTTTCCATATATGCACAATTCCTGTATGCGGAATCTGCACATCTACAATGCAAATACATGAACAACGTGCATATACGGACGATATACACATACAAGAAAGTTAGAGATATACGGAAGACATGCGCATATCTTCCATATATGCCCAATTTCCGTATATGCGTACATCTTCCGTATATGCACAGTTTCCGTATATGCGCAATTCCTGTACACGGAAATTGTGCATATACGAAAGATATGCGCATATACGGAAACTAGCATATACGGAAGATATGCGCACATCTTCCGTATATGCACAGTTTCCGTATATGTGCAATTCCTGTATACGGAATCTGCGCATCAGCGATGCAGATACATGAACGACGTGCATATACAGGAGATATGCACATACAGGAAAGTTAGGGATATACAGAAGATATGCGCATATCTTCTGTATATGCGCATATCTTCCGTATATGCGCGATTTCCGTATATGCACAGTTTCAGTATATGCGCAAATTTTGTATATGGAAATTGTACATATCTTCGTTTATGTATCTGCGCATATACGGAAACTGTGCAAATAAAAGATGTTCGCATATACGGAAATTGGGAATATACGGAAGATATGCGCACGTCTTCCATATATCCTTAACTTTACTGTATGTGCATATCTTCCGTATATGCACGTCGTTCATGTATCTGCATCGCAGATGCGCAGATTCCATATACAGGAATTGCGCATATATGGAAACTGTGCATATACGGAAGATGTGCGCATATACAGAAATTGGGCATATACAAAAGATATGCGCATGTCTTCCATATATCTCTAACTTTCATGTATGTGCATATCTTCCGTATACGCACGTCGTTCATGTATCTGCATCGCAGATGCGCAGATTCCGTATACAGGAATTGCACATATACGGAAACTATGCATATATGAAATATGTGCGCATATCTTCCGTATATGCCCAGTTTCCGTATATGCACAATTTTTGTATATGAAATCTGCGCATATACGATGCAGATACATGAACGACGTGCATATACGGAAGATATGCACATACAGGAAAGTTAGGGATATATGAAATATATGCGCATATCTTCTGTATATGCCCAATTTCCTTATATGCGCATATCTTCCGTATATGCATAATTTCCGTATATGCGCAATTCTTGTATATGGAATCTGCGCATCTGCGATGCAGATACATGAACGACGTGCATATACGGAAGATATGCACATACAGGAAAGTTAGGGATATACGGAAGACATGTTCATATCTTCCGTATATGCCCAATCTCCGTGTATGCGCACATCTTCCGTATATACACAGTTTCCGTATATGCGCAATCCCTGTATACGAAAGTGCATATACAGAAATTGGGCATATACGGAAGATATGCGCATATATGGAAATTTGGCATATACGGAAGATATGCGCATATCTTCCGTATATGCCCAGTTTCTGTATATGCACAATTTCTGTATATGGAATCTGCGCATATATGATGCAGATACATGAACGACGTGCATATACGGAAGATATGCACATACAGGAAAGTTAGGGATATACAGAAGATATGCGCATATCTTCTGTATATGCACAATTTCCGTATATGCGCATATCTTCCGTATATGCCCAATTTCCGTATATGCGCACATCTTCCGTATATGCACAGTTTCTGTATATGCGCAGATACATAAACGAAGATATGTACAATTTCCATATACAGAAATTGCGCATATACGGAAACTATGCATATACGGAAGATATGCGCATATACGGAAATTGGGCATATACGGAAGATATGTGCATGTCTTCCGTATATCCCTAACTTTCCTGTATGTGCATATCTTCCATATATGCACGTCGTTCATGTATCTGCATCGTAGATGCGCATATTCCGTATACAAGAATTGCGCATATACGGAAACTGTGCATATACGGAAGATGTGCGCATATACGGAAGATATGCGCATGTCTTCCGTATATCCCTAACTTTCCTATATGTGCATATCTTCCGTATATGCGCGTCGTTCATGTATGTGCATCGCAGATGTGCAAATTCCGTATACAGAAATTGCGCATATACGGAAACTGTGCATATACAGAAGATGTGCGCATATACGGAAATTGAGTATATACCGAAGATATGCATATAATTTCCATATACAGAAATTACGCATATATAGAAACTGTGCATATACGGAAGATGTGCGCATATGAGGAAATTGGGCATAAACAGAAGATATGTGCATGTCTTCCGTATATCCCTAACTTTCTTGTATGTGCATATCTTCCGTATATGCACGTCATTTATGTATCTTTGTCATAGATGCGCAAATTCCATATACAGAAATTGCGTGTATACGAAAACTGTGCATATACGCAAGATATGGCACATATGTTGCGTATATGCACAATTTCCGTATATGCGTAATTCTTGTATATGGAATCTGCGCATCTGCGATGCAGATACATGAACGATGTGCATATATGGCAGATATGCACATACAGGAAAGTTAGGGATATACGGAAGACATGCGCATATCTTCCGTATATGTCCAATTTCCGTATATATGTCCAATTTCTGTATATGCGCATATGTTCTGTATATGCACAATTTCCGTATATGCGCAATTCCAGTATATGGAATTTACGCGTATACGATGCAGATACATGAACGACGTGCATATACGGAAGATATGGACATACAGGAAAGTTAGGGATATACGGAAGACATGCCCATATCTTCTGTATATGCGCATTTTCCGTATATGCGCATATCTTCTGTATATGCACAATTTCTGTATATGGAATTATTTTAAAAATAGGCATTTTGAAAACCATTATCACTACTTTGAAAATCCAAATTTACACTTCAAAACAGCTAATATTAACATTTAAAATAAAAACTCACAATGTTTTACTTTAGATTTTACTTATTATTTCAAATTTAATAAAATTAAAGTTTTAAAATTAATAATTATTTTTGAAATCAAAATTCACAACTTCATAATTAAATTTTGGAAATTAATAAATATTTTTAAATCAAAATTCACAACTTCATAATTACCATGGACACTTTTGGAATTGAAAAACTTATTTTTGATAGTGAAATTCACTATTTTTTAATTTAAATTAACAACTTTGAAATCAAAATTTATATTTTTGAAACCAAAACATGACACTTAACGCTTTAGAAATCAAAATTCACAGTTTGGAGGTTTGAAATTAATGGAATTCACATTTTTGGATTCCAAATACATACTTTTATCCATCGATATTTCCACTCTCAAAAATCAACATTTCACTTTAGAATATTAACCATTTCAAAATTTAAATTTACAACTTTTAACTTTATACTTCCTTACTATTTCAATTGTAATTTTATTTTGGTAATCTTAATATTCCCTCTTCTCCAATCACACCCTTAACCCCATAAAACAAAAAAAAATCAATAAAGGTTAAAGAGGTTAAATAACAAGTACATGTTTATTAAATGGGTTGATTCTCACATGTAAAATCTATGGAATATGAACATAAACTATAAACTATAATTCATATGTAAATAAATAAATGAATATTCTAGGGTTGAGGATGTGAAAATATATTTAAGCTTTCATATTTTTTCGATATATATTTTGTTTATACTTAAGAGTCGTTGTTTTATGGTAGCTTATGATAAAAATATCTACGGTTACATATTTGTTAAGAGACTTGGTAAGAATATTTTTAAAGTGATATTGGATTGTAATGTGTGGTTGTTTTTTTATCTAGTATCAAGTTTGAAAGGCATATGTATTTTTAGACAGATTAATCTTGAAGTGCGAGGTATAAGTCTTAAGATTACATTTTAAACATCAAATAAGATATAAATATAAAAGTAACTTAACTTATAAACTTGATAATTTGTAAATAATAAAAACAAAATCCGTTACAACTATTCATCAAAAGTAATGTAACATTGATAGAATATAACATCGCATCCACATAAGGATTTAAAATTCAATGAAAATGTTGTCATAAACACAAATATAAATTTATGTATTTTTATTCAAAATAGGTCCAACTATACATGTTTCTTTTTTACAAAATAGAACTTCATTTCCAACATAAATAATGGAATCTCATGCCCATAAATGACATAATGGAAAAACAACATCATGATCGATCTAAAGTATGGGTCTATAAGTCACCCTCGTCCCTCTTGGCACTCCCAGGTGGATTTCCAAATTGATATCTCTGCAAAAAATTACAATAATCAATTAGTTGTAAAAATTGAAAGGCACTTAATCGATTTCATTAATTCATGATGATATTTTGATCAAATACTCATTCTCACCGTGAGGATTTGAGGCAATGGAGAAGACAACCCTTCCTGGGTAGATGGCGGAGCACTTGGTGACGGATATAGGCATGGTTCAGGGGCGCTGGATAAAGGCATGGTGAATGTGAAATAGGGAAAAGGTAGTGGGTGCGGGCGACGATACACCCCCACCGGTTGTACGATAGTGGGAATCACTGTAGGCCGGTGGATTAACCTAGGGGGGGAAATTGGAATGTTAAGGGTGGATGATTGAAAAAATGAGAATGGTGGATGATTGAAGGGTAGGGGTGAGCATTGGGAAGGTATTATAGAGGTGGTTACAGGCATGGAAGAATTTACGGAGGAAAAAGGTGGTGGGTGTGGGCGATGATACATCTTAATTGGTTCAACAATAGGGGGGAGCACCCTTGGGGAGGATATTGGGGTGTTAATGGCTGAAGCAGTGTTCCCAATGCTAGATCTTTTTTCAATAGCATGTTCATCAAATAAACGAATTCGACAATTTGGAATGTTGTGAGATGTGGGTCCCTCAGTTGTAACAATAAAAATAGTTCATATAGTCATGAAAATGTGTTGAACATGCTAATATATCGCATTTAACGTAAAACAATGCATAGCATGAAATTTCCATACCAATATTGGGTATAATAGAATCTTGCATTATCACAGGCACATGGTCCACATTTCTTTGTTTTTGAGAAGATGACTCCAATTGTTCATCCATTCTTTTTTTCCTTGCATGAACTCGTCCAACCCTTTCAAATTGTAGTATATATGTCTCTGATTTTGACTTGCGACCACATCGCCTCTTTTTATTTACTGAACTCAAGAAACTATGTTCTCTTGGTAGTGATCTTGGATGGAGTTATAGTATTGAAAAACATTTTGTTGTATTCTTGGCATGCTTTGTCTACCAAGTTGTTCAATGCATATGCCTGTTCCAAATTTGTAGGTATTATGGATCTCAATTTCTCAAGAGTTGATGAGTTAACACGTTTCATCTCATCATGTTCAGAGAATGCACTATCTTGTCGTACATTGGTCGATTCAACATTGTATGAGAAATTCTCTAAATTATCAATGCTTGTTTCATTATGATAATTCAGATTGGGAGGAGAATCAAAGCATGGCGAAAGCTCTATTTCGATTTCTGGGACCAATATAGGTGTTTCATTCAAATCAAATAAAATTCTAGGCCTTTCTGTCATGGGATCAGTGACACCAAGTGCTACATTTTCACCCAAAATAGTGTTACTCACTAACATCTCAACTTTCAATACATGTTTACAGATATTTCCATTTAGGGCCCAATTGCAATTGCAGAAGTGTAGATTAGAACCCTTATATATGAAATTGTACCAAATGTCACGAGTATCCTTATTTTGGCTACGAACCCAGTAGTCATTACTCTTTTCAGCAGGCACACAATCTTCATTTGGGATTTTCTTAGCTCTACACTTGGATGAATTCAATTGTTCCTGTATTTTTCTGGGTCGTATAAAACCAGCTTATTTTAAACGGTGCACATGATTGTAAAATAATACAACCTTTGTCAACAAAACATAGATTAACCAATCAACCCTTCTGTGGCATGCATTGTTCTTCTCACATAGGTACCTTTCCTTGATATACCGATGGTAAGATTCAATGGCATTGTTCGTATCTTGATTTGAATGTGGAAAATTTCTGTATGCTTTTGCCCACATATCTGTAGAAAGAAATTTATTAGTTATATATTAATAAGTATACATATGACATGAAAAATAGAGTCATTAAAACCACCAATAAGAAGCTTACATATTTTGTTGTTGGACAACCAAGTATTTCTAAAATATTCCAAAAATCTTTTTTGTTCACTGAATTCTTCAAATAAGCTTTCAACTTTCTTTCTCACAGATTCATCATCTTTACACATGTGCATGATTTCTCCTAAACCACGAAAAATGTGTATTTGGTTTTCCCTCCCTTTGACCTTGTTTCCAACATTTTTCAACCATGCACGACGAACATGCCACACACATAATAATACTTTGCACTTGATTGAAGACCTGCAATAACATAATTTTTAGAGAGATTATACATTAACAATATTTTTTATGCCTCTTATGAAAATAATAAAAACATCACCTCAATGCTTCAATTTCGGCAGTAGCATCATCTGTGATGAAGGCAAGAACATGCCAATCTGGTCGCTCTTTGTTTCCAATTGCAAGTAAGGCCAACATCCATTTAGAAATATCAGCTATAGTATTGCGTGATGATATCACCCAAGCTATTGGAACCCCATTGTGATGTTCGTCGAAAACCATTAAGGTGTAAAGTTGATACTGCATTACAAAAAATGTGCATAATTATATTTATATAAGATACATGCATTAATATGAGGTTAAATAAATGAATCAGATTTAGGATAAATATGTACTCACCCCGTACTTATTTGTACTAAAGGTTGAATCCATTGAGATAATATTATTGTGAGAGTATTTCAGCATCATTGAACACATCCACTTTGTTTGTATGCCTATGATAAAAGGGATATTTTCAACAATATCTTGTTTTTGGTAGAAGAAAAAACTCTTTGGGTTTTCCTTATACCAGCACTCCACACTCTTTGGATCACTTTGATCTCTAACATACTCTAGCCTTATGATATCATTGTAAATGTTACTTATATATTTTTTTGTCATGTAGGTATCTCGAGGTATCCTTGTGTATAACTCACCAGATCCATCCTTCACATCAGAGATGAACTTGTCCCATATCATTGTAACATTAAAACCTCTTTTAACGAAATGTTGGACACTAGATCGCATATCCCAACTTAAATGTGGTGCATAATTGAATCTCATGGACCTACCGATTGCATCTGTCCCATGACAAAGAACATTGGATTTATCAATATGTCTACATGTAGTATATATTATTACAGCATCATCTGGTCTCATTTGAAGTCGTCGCACAAAGAAGTGACATTGGCAACCAACTTTAATACTTTCATGTCGATTGCGGGTTGTCTTTGGATCTGAGGATGCACTCCTACTTCTCCTTGTCGACTGTGGACCATATGAACACCAATAACTATACGTAAAAAAATTACTACAAATTAGATATAATATTTATGCATATTGAAAAAATTATACGTATCTTGAAAAAGCATATAGAGACTCACACACTGTACTCCAGGAATGTTGAGTAATTGGTGTGTTTGATATCCTCTATTTTGTTACTTCGATGATTCTTAAGAAGAAATTGAGTGGGTGCACTTTCATTTGATTCCTCTCCACTTATGAAATCATCAAGTCGAAAATATGGAATAACTGCAACTTGGTCCCCCTCAATCTCTGTCCATGTTAAGTCTTCTGCTGAAAATTGTATCATATCTTTCGGGTCTTCAACTTCCAACTCGTTAATGCTCCCCCACTTATTCATTCTTAAAATACCTGTACAAATTGCATTGAAAATAATTTAGTTTGAGTAAATAATATGGTCTTGATCAATGCATAGCGTACTAAGCATGGAAGTCTCATTTTTTAGTAAATATTTTATACTTTTCACGTAAACCACTTTGGGATTAAGTAATATTCAGGGGATCTTAGATGACATTGTACGATAACTAAGATCATAAGAAATTGGGTCATTAATAAGCTTAAATATCTCTGACAAATTTAGACTAACCCATGTATGACATATGAATTCTTTCTGGAGGTGGGGCCACCATGTTATTGTCGAGGGGCGACTTGTGATGAGTCGCTGAGCTGGAATTGGTCAAAGGGAACTACCTAACACTGACACATAAGATGGTGCGTTAATGGGTCCCTTCAAATAGGGATGAAAGGGAGAGACATAAAACCTGTCCCCAACAAAACCCCCCAATATCAAGAGTAAAACCACTAAAGAATTTTGTGAATTAAGACAAGAGGAAATCCCCTCTATTAAATCTTCTTTAAGAAAAAAATACACGGTGGTGGTGACTTAGTAATGTTATAGAGTAGGATAGGGACTCGACTAGGATATAATAGGATCAACTAGCTCGAAAAGACAAGACTCACCAAACCACACCTCAATTTGCAATCTAGTTCCTCTAGCTAAAAAGCCAAAGCCTATAACCATCGTCCTTGAAGAATAAAGGGTGGCATTGATTTGCATATATATTGATCAAAGAGTTTTTGAAGGAGGACCTTACTTCTATGCAGCAGCTAGACTCTACATGTGGCCATGGATGATGAATTTTGTTCCAGAACATGAAACTTTTACTTCAGTATCGGTTTGGGTAAGGCTCTATTCTCTACCTCTTGATTACTGGCAAAATGAATTGTTAGCCGCTATAGGCAATAAATTAGGTCATTTTGTTAAAGCTTCTGAAGCCACAAGAAAAGAAAAATATTGCCAAAATATGTGTGGAAATGGATTTATCGGGAGCTCTACTGGATGAGGTGATCTTGGAAGTTTTTGATGAAGAATGGGTGCAAACAGTAGATTATGAACACATTCCATTCAGATGTCGCAGATGTCATGAACATGGACACCTTCTCAGAGATTGTCCACTCAGTAAAGTAGTAAGCAAGAGCAAAAATAACACAATGAAGGAAACATACAGCTTCCAGAAAGTGGTGAATCGTGGAAAGGGCGGCAAAAGAGGACCAAAACAACATCAAGATGAAGGTCAACAAATCAGTCAGAACACATTCCAAGTGCTTGAGGAATATGAAGAGATCTCAAAAGAAGATCAAGCAATGGAAGGAAGTCCTGCGGACAATGAATCTGAAGAAAACCGGGAAAAAACACAGAACATCGATTATCAGAAGGAAGCCATAACGAGTGATGCAGAACTGGAGATGGATCAGGAAATGACCCAAAATGAGATGGACCTGGAGGATCATAAACTACAAGAAATTCTTGATAAAGAAAACCTAGATCTGGAAGGGCTTTTGATACAGGGAACCACGGGAGGAGTAGATTCGTTAGCAGAATAAGAACTCAATAAAATACAACAGTTGTTTCTATGGAAATCACAGGTTGGCCGCTAAAATACCTAGAGTCAGTCAGATGAACATCACTGTTCATTGGCGTGAGCACAGCGGATACCATAGTTCCTTAATTAATTGAGAGCCTCTCTTATTTTCTGGGATCTAGGTTCAGGAAAGAAAGTTGAGCAGGCATGGAAGGAATCCTTGTTTTATCGGCAACCGGAATCTTTACATTTTTGGGCCTCGTAGAGTAAAACCGCTTCCTTGGCGGTTTTTGGATGTTTGCATCTCTCTAAAATGGGAAACGGTTTTAGCGATTTTGCAGCGATCCCATCCAACATCCTATACGTGGCAGATAGAGGGTTTGGAAAACTTCCCTCTATCGCACACTAACGTCTGGTCCGCTTGTTCGGTGCAATATTATGCTCTTCCATTGGATTTCTCTATGTGGATCAACAGTCAAGATTGTTCGTATCAAAGGGACTCTGCCGGGGACAGAATTGCGGGAGATCTCGCGGGCTACTGGGGGCGAGTGGCAATTTTGGGTTATTTTGAATTCGCGTTCGAATTCACTGTTATCTTCCGTGCATGTTGAGCCTTGAGGTTGGAATTGGTGGATTTCGGGAGATTCACATGCACGAAGTTTATTCCACCATTCGGACTCGAAATCCGTTTAGTGTGGTTTCTATTATTTCATCGGGTCCGTTTTTGGAATCTAAGAATATGCCTTTTTTGGCTCTGATTTGCATCTCATCCGTCAGAACTTTGCAAACGGATTGGCCGGTTTGGGCTTTTGTTTGTATTTTGAAGGTCTCACAGTTAAATTTGTGGGCCCGTGGCCCGGATGTTAAGCTTTTGGTTTGGTACCCAAGCCCTGAGTGGATAGTTGACTCTATGTCCCTCAGGTCTCTTTGGGTAGTTGTATTATATGTAATTTGTTTCTTTGTTTCTAATGAATAGAAGGTATGAATCTTGCTTCAGCAAAAAAAAAAGAATTTAAGTTAGTCGTCCCCATAATATCATTGTTCACCCTAGCTTACATACTTAATATTAAACAATGAACCAACTTAACATAAGCTGATGCACCCCGCATCTTTGCTTTATTAGAAGCATAAGTTAGAGGCTTATTTAGCCTAATAACACCCCTCTTTTTTAATTAAGTAGATTATGGAGAGTCCTTTACCAGATCTCAAGGTATGTGGTTATAGATGATAATGCGTCATTGAGAAAGGTAACTTTTAAGTGTAAAAGCATAGGTTGAGGCTTCTCGATTCTAATAATACCCCTTGTTTTTTCGTTTTTTACATAAGTAGATTGGAGAGGTCTTCACCATGAGATGTCATGGTATTGAAAGTTGAGAGTGAATTTTTCAAAAAGTAATATTAAGTTTAAGTTATTGTGAACAATATATAAATTATTGTAGATATTCACCCGAAGTAATTTATTATAGCCTACATTGTCATTTTTGAATTTTTATTATTTAATTTATTTTTTGAATTTTAATTTTGTTTATTATTTTATTATTCAAATATTTGAAAATAATTTAAAAAAATAATAAGTAAACGGAAATATTAGTTATATGATTTAATAAAAGATGTAATTTATAAAATATGATATAAGAGAAATCTAATTAAAAAGTAGACTTATATTCTATTATATTTTATTTAATTATGAAACTTTACATACAGAAAAACGAGTATTTATTACAGAGTTTTTTTTGACATTGTATTCTAAATGGTTTTTATGTTATGCTCTTAAATCTAACTCTTAGATGCTCTACTCTACCACGAGACAATGCAATGATAGAAAGATGGAACCCCCTCTTTCTAGTGACCTGGTGTTTAACATAGTTTGATAATGATTTCAGATTAGGGTTTTCACATGTCTCAACACTTCGTTAGTGTTAAATACATATAAATATTTAAACCCATAAAAGAAAAAAAATGTAAGTGAATATAAAAATCATATAATTTAATACAAGATATAACTCAGGGGATATCATATAAAAGAAAACCTAATTAGAAGGTGAGGCTTATACTCTATTCTTTTTTATTTAATTATGGAAATACAAATACAAAGAAAGGGGTATTTACGATCGATTTTCCTATGACATTGTTGTCTATATGGTTGTTGCAAATTATCTTTCTCCTTTGTTTTGATCTCAAATCCCACTCCTAGATGTTGTGCTCAACTATGTTTTAATACAATCCTAAAAAGATGGAACCCCTTCTCTTCCTAGTGACGTAGTATTTAACATAGCTTGGAAACTATTTAAGGTTTAGGGTTTTCACATTTTTCAAGCCACTATTAGTGTTACGGTTTTGGACCTTTTAGGATATTCTTGAATGTCCACATGTGACTAACTCCACATATCTAAGTAATGGTGTTGATGCAGCGTCCACTTGGTACCACCGTATGAACAAGTTAGCTGAACTTGTGGGAGGCATAGCTTCTGCATATGAAATTTGATTAAGGTGATTTTCACATTGTTTGAAAGCTAGAATTGGTGTGTAAAACGACATCAAGAGGCAGAGAGCTATGCTCACAAAGCTTTCACTCATTTCATATCCCAAAATAACTTTAGAGGACTTTAAATTCTAAATCTCAAAATTAAGACATATCATAAAATATGTCACCAAAGATAATTCCCCCAATTTTTCTACCCAAAAAATATCAAAATAAATAACAAGTTATCCAATAATTCATTTTAAATCAGTTAAAAAAAATGTTTCATTTCAATTTTTATTTGTAGAATTTATTTTAATGTATATTCAGGTGAAACAAGAATTGGAATGTTTTGTGTAGCATTGTCTTGTTATTCTTAATATGAAAAAGTAAAGTATTCATGTATTCTTAAAATGGAATGTGTGTCACTTTTGTGGTGAGGAGAGGAATGTGTATAAAAAGAAATTACATACATAAAGCAAAATGAAAAATAAAGTGTTACTTTCCCTTTAAGTTAAGCTATGTGATCAATCAAACAAGGAAAATATTTTAGTTTGTTTTGCGTATGATAAAAGGTCCTATGAAGACCTATTCGTCCTTTCCACTCTATAAGTAATTGGGCCTTGCGGAGATATATTTTGTGACGGGTACTGGGGCTACGTCCCGAAAGAACTGGTGACGCTTCCAGCAGCCAAAAAATGACGGGTACTGGGGCTACGTCCCGAAAGAACTCGTGACGCTTCCAGCAGCCAAAAAATGACGAGTACTGGGGCTACGTCCCGAAAGAACTCGTGACGCTTCCAGCAACGAAAAGAATCAACCAAGGTATTGAATGAGGCTTTAGTGCTTCCCACACCTCCACCTATAGGGAAAGATGCCCTAAAATTTGGCCAATAGGATACCTTCGTCTCACGAAGGTAGTCGAGTCTTTAGCTTCTTGGTAATCGGTTATCAGTACCGAGCACTATACAGGTTGGGTAGCCCCATATAAGACCACACGCACTGAGCCTAAGCCGAACCCCCTTTGAATCGGGTCTCTGTGCTGCCTGGGTTGTCTTTTCCGTGGACTGATTGAAGGATTTGAAGCACCCTAAAAGACAACTTCTATGTTTCAAAATGTAACATGACCATGGCGGCTTATTGGATGCCTACCCCCAACAGTCCTAACCTAAACTATAAATTATTTTGTGGCCCATGTGGGGAAATTTAGTTTGTTCAAGTTATGATTGCTTTTACGTGTCTTCCTTCACTTATGGTGTGAAAGATTAAGCTTAAATAAACTAAGTACAAAAGGTTTTTACACTTGATTCCCTTTGTTCAAAGTTTAGAGTAGCTTAGTGTGTGTAGTGAAATGTGTGTGTAAGTGACAGAGTGAACATACAAAGTTTGTAGTCATGTGGATATTCGATGATCCTTTTCAAATTCGTCTACTTACACTAAATTATGTTTGTTCCTTACCTGCAAATAAAATAATGTGTGGTTGATGGGCCACTTACTTCCTTCCTATTACACTATGTGAGCCTAAAAAGGGAGATGAAAAACTGAGTGCTTTGAGAAAGATTTCAGATGCAAGCCCAGGATCGTCTAAAAGACGCAAGGGAAGCAGGGGCTACTCCCTTTCTTTAATAACACCAGTTCCTAGTCCCAATGCTAATGAAGTAAAGATGCTTTGGTTAGTAAAAAATATGAGTGAAGTATGGGCCACTTACTCCTTTGCTAATTAAGTTATGTGACTTGGGTAAAATAGCAAAACAAATTGAAAAAATGTATGGATTATGGCCACTTACTTTTCCCCTTAATTAAGCTATGTGTGAAATGTAAAAATTTTAAAGTAAAGGCTAAATAATTTCCCTTCTAATACTGATTATTAAAACAATCTGAACTATATGGAAAAAAATTGCAGAGGTGAAGGCAATTCACTAAAGGTTGCCAGTCACCCACGAAAGAAAAATTACAATGATTGTTTTTGTTCTTTGTAAACTGTGGGGTTAGGCTCTGCACAAGCGAGCGAACCGTGTGTCAATCTGCAAGAAAATGATAAGTGTTAAGCCAAATTATAGATATTAAGAGTGAGAATGATTATAAGCAATATGCATTATCAATGTTCTAAATTTAAACTTATATGATTAAAGAACAACGTATTTTATAAATGATACTATACTAGAAATAATTTGACTAAAATTTACAATCTCACTAAAACAAATTAGTATTGAAGAAATAAAGGCAAAATTTATACCTTTACCATAAATTCAGTTAAATTAAATGACATCCTAAGCAATAACACAAGGCCATGTGCAAGAAAATTAAAGTAGAGTATAAAGAAGTATCATAGTACTTTGTAAAACAAATATAGAGATAAAAAATTATACTAATTATATGTTATTAGTCAATCCAAAATGCATTATCTAATATTTTTTCTCAAAACTTTGGAAATGAGTGGATATTTATGGTAGGAATGTAGCTTGAATACAAAAGAGGAATAATCAAGAAACCAAGTCTACTAGAACCATTGTCCATACCAAGTGAGTGTTGGGAAGAGACCATAATGGATTTTATTACAATTATACCAAAGTATGAAGGAACAAATTTCATTATGGTTTTGGTGTTTTAACTTACAAAGTATGTCCACTTTTATAGAAAAGAAGCATCAAAATGGTTTCTGAAGAACAATCTTCAAAGGAAGAAAATCACTGTCAATGTAGAAACCCACCATGAAAAGCGCTGCAGAGATGATGAGCAAGAGACAACCTTTAGAATAGTCTCATTCACCCCTTACTAACTCAAATTTGTTATGACACAAACACGTAACATAGAAATGTCAAATGTAGGGCAAAAAGGAAAAAAACATAACGGTATGATGTCAATATATCCAAAAAATTGATATATATATATATATATAAGATAACTATCTTTGTCAATAAGAGAAAATTGGATAAAGCCACCGTATAAGATGACTCATCAATAGTATAATGATATATCTTATATATCGTTAAATCAATAAATCAGAACAAGATCCAATAAGACCCTTGGATAGTTGGTTCACTCATATTAATTTTGAAGCAGAAAATATTCAAATAAAAGAATTATATTTTTTGAGGCCTAGTTTAAAGAGATAATTATTTAGTATGACCCGTAATGAAATTGTAATGTTCCATCATTTAAATTATATATTTAAATATGATATAGATTTAATACATTAAATTTTTTATGATATATTCCATTAAATAAATTCAATAATCTAAAATTATAACTATCTCAATTTCGTTCCATCATTTAAATTATATATTTAAATATGATATAGATTTAATACATTAAATTTTTTATGATATATTCCATTAAATAAATTCAATAATCTAAAATTATAATTATCTCAATTTCACACGGTGAATTAAAAAATCTTAAAAAACAAAAAATCTGATTAAATATATGAAAAAAAAAAAAAAATGCATC
The DNA here is from genome assembly GCA_031772625.1 of Pinus tabuliformis. Taxonomy (NCBI): domain Eukaryota; kingdom Viridiplantae; phylum Streptophyta; class Pinopsida; order Pinales; family Pinaceae; genus Pinus; species Pinus tabuliformis. The sequence goes on along the minus strand of CM062804.1, from coordinate 528,325,534 downwards.
AAAAAAATTATGATGCATTCCATTAAATAAACTTAACAATTTAAAATTATAATTATCTCAGTTTCACAAACTGATTTAAAAAATCTTAAAAAATAAAAAATAAATAAATAAAAATAACAGCATTAAACTACATTTCATGTTAAAATTTATAATGAATTATATAAATATCATTAAACTCATCATAGAATTTAGGTAAAGAATTAAAAAATAAAAAAAAAGAAACAACTCGTAAATTTAATAATTTTAATAATTACCTTTTTAATTTTGGACAATCTTTTACAGTATTTAACGAAGGAGGAATTGCACACTATGAATCCTTAGTATCCTATCCATGTTGGAATTTATTTTTTTTTTCCGAATTTCTAGCACTGTTCTATTGATTGGTCCTACTGATGGGGATGAACAAAAATGAGTCTAATCCTATATCCAATATAATTTTATGTATAGTACTCAAAACTGTCTATGTAAGAAGTGTATGTATGAATTTGGGGTAATACTTTGAAAAAATGAACGCATTGTTCTTTGTCTTGTAAACTTCACTTGATTTGTCTGTAGATCTTCCAGTGTACCATCCACCATAGTTGTAGACTTCTAGTGCCAATAGTAACCCAAAAATGTCTTTGCACCATCCACACTAGGGAAATAAGGTGGTTCAAAATATATCTGACGCAGGGCATCACAAGCACCTAGATATGATGGACCCTTCATTTCAATGCTACCCATGGTTGTTACTACCAACTGCTGATATGAGAAGAAAAACCTTTTCACTGCGGCTTCTATTGCCTGGAAGGCCAACAGAACATATATTGTTGCAACATGATAAGCACCTGAAGTGTTATGTGAGCGAAGTCCATGTGAATGAAACAAATGCATAAGTGCCTCCTGGAGCCTTGGTCCACCCTTTGGATCAGCCTCAACACCCATGACTTTGGGCACCAGATTCCTTAGTTCCTTGCATGCATTTGTAAGGTCTCTATGGGGGGCAGGCCGAAGGCAATATGCGCCTGCAAGCGTACTAGTGCTACTAATTGCCAACTGGTGTTTAAGGCAAAGGAAATCATCTGGGTCCATCACTAGAAGCAAATTCACAATTTCTGTGAGCATGTTCCACATCCTTTCAACCATCCAACAGTCTGTGGATGCTCCTACGAAATCCCCATAGTATATTCGCCTACAAATACCCAGGCCTCAAAGATCTAGAGGACATTGCAAAGTTTGGCATCTTCTGGATTATGGAACTGTTTATGTTGTTTTAAAGAGTGCAAATATCTTGGCTTGCAGATTCTATCATATTCAAGAAGAGGCTTACCTGACATATTTGGTTCCCCCAGACCTAAAGTGAAGGGAGTCCTCTGCATATGGCCTTCAATGGCAAGCCATATTCTAGAAACCATAGCTTCAGCGCTTTTCCATGTACCCAAACGAGGAAGTAATCTCTCTTCACTTGTTCTGCTAACCACAGGTAAAGCACCAGGTCTCTGCCATACCTCATGGAAAACTTTCCATGAGAGAACACCACTACTTACTGACAACTGAAGAGTGGGAACCTGCTTGTCATTTTCACAAATCACTGAAATCAACTCAATCTGGGAACTAATTAAGGATTCAAGCCTTCTCTTCCATTCCTCTTTGTCAATGTAAGTCCTTTTGTCACAGAGGACAGACGAAACAAACCGAAAAGTATTCTCCAATGACTGTAAGGCAACCTTTACCAACCCCTCTCTAGACCAACCAAGCCATTCCTTGAATTTCCACATGGAACTGAGCTCGGGGAGATGCACATACTGCTCGTAACCCGCACACTCCATGGGGGAGGGCTCTATGGATTCTTCAACAAAGGCAAAATAGGATGCCATTTATTTACAGGACATATTTTTTCCCTGCAAACATAACCAGGAGAGTAAAGACACTAATGCTCTCCATATACCATAATCTACAAAGAACAACATAATAATAGAATAAACACTAAAATCCATTTTAAACACTAAAATTTTGAAAACTGGAATAGAATAAAATGTTCTTAAATCCTTGATATATTTAAAAAGTTATCATCTACATCCGGCAAGGACAAAGTCTGTAAGTGCTTTCATCAACTGATTTTAGTCTGAATATCTAAAGTGTTAATATTTAATGTAAATAATGTCAACTCTCATTTCTTTACTTCTCCATTTCTTCCTATGACATCAGATCCTTTTGCTGTTTCCATGTGTACCTCATTTCTTTATTTCTCCATTTATACTTATTAGATCAAATTTATCTACTGTTTCCACTGTGTATATATACTCACAGTGTTAATAACTAAACAGATTCCTTAACAACAATATTCCACATTTATTAGACTATGCAATTGTTTTGTGATTTTTTACTATGGTTTTCCATTTCTCCATCCAAACAGATGACACCAGATTCATCTACCGATTCCACTGCGTATAATATACCTACAGTATTCATAATTCATTTCTTATAATATAAAATTGAATGAAATGAGGATAGATGATTTGTTGTAAGATTTTGCGGATATAGGAAACACGAATACTTATTAATCAAACATTTAATTGAAAATTTTTACGATCCTAAAGCAGAGTTTTGAGAAAAACAAGTCATTAGGAGAAAAATTTGAATCGTAACAAAATTATAATTATATTCAAAAATTTAAATCTTTTTTTATCAGGTTGGAAAAAATAAATTAGGAGCGAGGAAAAACTTCTATCTATTTAGAATCTTTAAATGCTTGCTTACTGCATTTACGATATTTAAATGCTTTCGGTCACAAGATATTTGACTAAACATGCCGAAAAAAGATTCTTTAAAACTTTAACTTTCCGTCACTGGGAAGAAATTTCGATTTTCCTAACTAAAATTTCGGAACACGGTTCTTCATTGCCTCATAAAATTTTGCGAGCACTAACTTCATCAAAACCCTAATTTTTTTAAAATTCATCTAATCGAATGAAACTTGAACCTTTTATTAATCCAATTCCAACCAAAATAAGATTTTCAGAGCCATTTGGCTTTGGTATACTCCTTATAATTAATCGTGACCAGGACCGATGCTTGTGAGAATGATGAACAAGATTCTTCATGGCACCGCATTCTTGAGGAGTCAAATAAAATTTATTCCGAACTGTGAGTCCAGTTGCGACCTAAATTTGGCCATATATTACTGCTCCAGAATAAATTTGCTATTTTTTACGAGACGGTTTGGCGGAGTGAGAAAATCGAGCTGTAATCTCTGAATTCTTTAAAATATATTTAAATCTTTAAATCAATCGAAACGTGTTTTGGAATCTGTGCTAAATCAATTACAGATCATTAACCAGGGAAGAGTTCATAAAACATGAAATGCCGTTCGGAATCTATTCGAAATGCTAGGGCTTTGTCGCGTTGCATATGGCTTTTTAAAATACGGCTTCGAGGCATGAAAAGGATGCGCACTAACCTTGCGAAAAGCAATTTTCGATCACCAATGGCCAGCTGCATATAGTTTCAAACTTTCAGTAAAAGCTCCTCTATTATTGAAATTCAGAGTTGTATACTACATTTTCAAAATTTCAGTAAAATTTCTATCATTATTAAAACGATGGGCCTTGGTTTTGTTCCTTCCTATAACCCGTTGGAGAGCCCTCACAGTTACAGTTCCAATTCCAGATCGGGTGTCGCATTCTGAATTTTATGTGTTGTGCGCTGATTAAATGGAGATTTTATGTGCTGGATCGACGCTGATTGCGTTGAATTGTAGAATGCTTAATTGCTAGGATCGTTTCACCTATTGAGTTTGTGCTATGAATCCAAATCGCTGGAGATCGATTCCAGTCTTAATTACAGTAAATAAATCAAGTTAAAACGCAGCCAGTGTTACATCTGATAGGAATTACAATTGCAGAAGTAAAATGTAATGAAGCATTTGGGAAATATGTGAAATTGCCCTGTCTTGGAATGTCAATTGGGCTATATGCGCTGAAATTACTGAAGATTGGGAGGAATTTCGGGCCGGCTAGGTTGCTACTGCCACTGCTAAACCATGCTGAAAAAGAAAGGTATGCAGGGGTATACGATAATACCTGTATACGCGCAAGACAGAGGTCGAAAGAGCATTTGAAATCTTCCGTCCTCGAAGCGCTGCATGCACTGAATTACCTTCTGTAACCTCTCCTCTGTTCGCCGGAGTTCAATGGTTGTAACCTCTCCTCTGTTCGCCGAAGTTCAATGCGTGAATTGTTGGGAGTTTGAATTGCCTGGAGGATGGTTGGTAAGGTTCGTAAATGTGCCTCAGGTTGGTAAATGTGCCTCATCAATACGCCAGAGTGGAGGCCAAAGTGGAGGCGGGCAGGGTCGATGGGCAAGAGCACGGCAGACGGCAGAGTCGCCAGAGCTGCGTGACCTGTAATCGCCGGAGAGGGATGCATGCCATGATCCATGGTCGAGCATGTAAGGGCGCCATGACATCAAGGAGGTTGTCTGCCGCTGTCAGAGGGTGTAAGGACATAGCATTAACTTTGCTATAGAGGTGGAAATAGGAACTGCCAAATAGGACTCCATGTGCCTGGTATGAGTGAGCCGACAATTGCCACTTGGCATGACTTGGCACATGTATCGGACAACCACGTGGCAGGTTAAATGATGTGGCCCTGTTTGATAGGCTAGTTTTTAAATGGCCATATATTTTGATCTGAATGTCGAATCGGGCCAAAATTTAAACCGTCATAATCATCTCAATGAGATGAACATGATGGAAACATTCGTTTTGAGTTTCTTGAGACTAAAAAATGAAAATTTTGGACCTCATTTCCATAACTAGACTATGGAGATTGGGTCAGTATAGTAATTGCCTCCTTCTAACCTTAGTTAGGACTAGGGATAGTAAGGGGGTATGTTACATTTATCAACTGCCCTTTGGAAGTAAGCACCACAGTGACTCGTTCTTTCTCCTAAGCTCATTCATTGGGATTTACTCAAGGTCCAGATAGGGTATTGCTTAGTCCAAGAGATTGAATCCATTATCCAAATGGTTTATCAATTGTCTTTTCATAGCAAGCAGCAGAGGGATCTATATGTTGAATTTTGATAGTTGTAGATGTATTCTTAAATTATAATACCCCACAAAATTAAAAAAAAATGAAAATATACAATTGAATTTGTTAGGGTCCCACCCTAACCCCCTTATTTATGTCATGGGATCACGTCATAGTCAAGAGTCAATAAAGCCCATATTAACATTTGTAAGTGGTTAACCCGCAATTAATGATGGGACCACAATGAGTTGCAAATGGGTCGTAGTATTAGATAGATGGTATTAATAAAACCCACGGTATTGGCCCGTGGTATTGCATGTATGAGTCATATAAAAAGGATCGAGACTCCCTGCGAGGAGCATTGTGTCTTATTTTGTAATCAAGCTCTGCTCTATTGGAGGTTGCCCCCTCGAAGAGGCAAGTGAACATTACTCTCTGAATAATAAAATCATTGCTATTCTGTGTTCTGGGTATATTTTCTTCGCATATTCTGTATTTGGGTATCATTTTGCAGGTTAAGAGCATAACAAGTGGTATCAGAGCACTTTCCAGGCCCGGTGGGATCTCCAATTCTTAGCAAAAAAAAATTTCGGCTAGAGACGTATTCCGGCGTCTTTAAACCACGGGATCTGTCGTTGAGCGCATAAACCTGCGGATTTGGGGAGGCATGTACGCAGGAAATACAAGAGGTGGTCACGTCTGTTGGACTCCTTTGTAACCCCTGTGGGTACCCCTTCGAGTAGTAGCGCATTAGACAGAACCGCGCACGGACTGTCTTCCACGTACCCTCTGGGTATATCGGAAGCCCCCTAGGCTCCCTTGAAACCTCGCCATAGATAAACCGTCGGTCGTCTTGTGGCTACAGTACACCGAGAACAGCACTCGGAGAGATTACTCGCCCGTACGATAGGGAAGTCGGGTTGTACGGCTAAGGGTACGGTCGATCCTCCTTAGTTAGAGCCCTGAAACATTGGGCCGAGTACTACTGCCAGACCCTTATGTATATTGCGATCTGTAGCACCTGACACTCCTCACGACCATAGTTTCCTTTTCTATCGGGGGATCACACATCATCTATTCCCGATCCACGGGTGCAAAGAGGTGCAGCAGCAGCAGACATCAGATCCATCAGATCCGCCGCAGCAGTTGTTCCGCCATTCAGATCTCTCAGACCCACCAGATCGGAGTTGTTGTGAAGGGTTCCTATACCGGGGTATACTTTTCGCAGGACTTTTGGCAGCATTGACATTTTGAGGATTTTGCGACTGCAATATTGATCAAGAAGGAGTAAAACTCCGTTAGGAGTTTTCTAAAAAAAAAAAAAAAAGTCTGAGATCTTCTGGGGCGCTTATTGGTGATCTAGCCCATCAGAATCAGGACGACGAGCTGAGCAAGGTGGTACCATTCAATTTATTAGTCAAATTTTTTCGGCGGTCCCAATTTTTCATCAGGTTGGTGTATGGTAGAGACTAGAGCTCAAGCGATGGCAAATGAAAGGATGGACAAACTGGAAGACTCCGTGCAATCCCTCCAACGTGAGTTTCAAGGACTAAGTATCCAGATACAGCAATTACTTCCGAAGGGCAAGGAGCAAGCCCACGAGGAGTATAATAGAAATGAATACAATGAGGGTGAGTCTAGCCACTCTCCTCACGTCTGGCACACCCATCCACCACCCAGTCAGCGACCTCCCAAGTTGGATATGCATAAATTTGACGGTTCTCACCCGTCCGCATGGCTAGCACAAATAGAGCAGTATTTCAAATTGAATCATATCCCAGATGATGCGACTAAGCTTATGTTGGGGAGCATGTACTTGGACAATGAACGGTGGCAATGGTGGGAATGGCATCAACGTTGCAATGGACCTTTTAGGACTTGGACCCAATTTACCAAAGCTCTTCGAGATCGCTTTGAACAGGAAGACTCTTTTTTGGGTCGTCTCACTAAGCTCCGACAGACTGGGACAGTGGATGAATATATTACCGCTTTTGAAGCCTTAGCCTTCCGCACTAGGGGTCTCACAGATGAGTTCTACACGGAATGTTTTATTAGTGGTCTTAAAGAAGCCATCAAAGCTCAAGTTCTACTTCACCACCCTCCCACGTGGACGGAGGCTTGCCAGGTAGCTCGTAAGGTGGAACGTGCATTAGCAGCCCAATACAGTCGCCCAAATTTCCCCGCTAAAGGTCGTCCCCCACAGGCTCACAACACGACTCAAACACTTAAGGTCCAAAAGGTGTCACCTGCGGAAATGGCCGAAAGAAGGAAGCAAGGACTATGTTACTACTGTGATGAAAAATACTCCCCAGGTCATAAATGCAAGGAGCCCAAATTTTTTCAAATAGATGCCACTGACTACAGCTCAACAGAGGAAGATCCACCACTTGAGGAACATGAGGCGCTAGAAGAAGACAACCCAAAGGAGAATGTCTCTGACGAACCAGTTATTTCGCTGCATGCGTTGGCAGGGATTTCTTCCCCTCAAACTCTCAAAATCCAGGGTTTTCTTAAACATCGCCCAGTAGTAGTCTTGATTGATAGTGGAAGTACCCATAATTTCATCCATCAAAAAATCGCAGAAGCAGCGCATTGTTTTGTACGAGCAGTTTCTAACTTCCAAGTCCAAATTGCAGATGGGGGCACAATGAAATGTGAAGGCCGCTGTGAAAATGTCAAACTTCAAATGGGGGATTATCAGTTGAAAACCCAAATGTTTGCCATACATATGGGGGGTTACGACATTGTCCTCGGCGCTGAATGGCTCCGCACTCTTGGGCCAATTACAATGGATTTCCAGGAGTTATATATGAGTTTTAAGCAGAACAACTCCACACATACCCTCCGTGGACTCCAGGCGGGAGCCCCCTCTATCATCAGCTCGCATAGGATGGAAAATTTTTTAAAAAAGGGCCATCATGGAGTGGTAGCTCAATTTAATGCCATCCAGGTAGTCGAAACCATGTCTCTGCCAATTCATCCTGAGATGCAACAGATTTTAAATAACCATCGGACGGTCTTTGACAAGCCTCATGAGCTTCCACCCTCGCGAGGGGAACATGATCATAGCATCACCTTGGTTCCAGGGGCCCAACCCCCAGATGTGCGGCCATACAGATATCCGTTCACCCAAAAGAATGAAATAGAAAAAATCATCAAGGAACTGTTGGAAGCAGGTGTCATTCGTCCCAGCATTAGTCCTTATTCATCCCCAGTGGTCATGGTGCTCAAGAAAGATGGGGAGTGGCGGATGTGTCCCGACTTCAGGGTCCTCAATAAGTTGACAGTCAAAGATAAATTTCCCATCCCGGTGGTTGACGATTTGCTGGACGAACTCAATGGGGCTCAATTCTTCACTAAGTTGGATCTTCGCTCAGGCTACCACCAAATTCGCATGAAGGAAGTCGACATTCCCAAGACGGCTTTCAGAACTCATGAAGGCCATTATGAGTTCCGGGTCATGCCATTTGGTCTCTGTAATGCCCCCTCTACTTTTCAGAGCCTTATGAATCACATTCTCAAACCATATCTCAGAAAATTTGTCCTTGTCTTCTTCGATGACATCCTCATCTCTAGTGGCACTTGGGCTGCACATCTTCAGCATGTAGATCTACTCTTGCAACTGCTCCGCAAGCATAAATTATTTATCAAGATGTCCAAGTGTTCGTTTGGCATGGAAGAAGTTGAGTATTTGGGCCACATTGTGGGGCGTGAAGGTGTCAAGGTGGACCCCAAAAAGATCCAGGCAATGCAAGAATGGCCTCAACCTAAGACCTTGAAGAGCTTGAGAGGATTTTTGGGTCTCACATGCTATTATCGTAAATTTGTCCGCAACTATGGCCGCATAGCGAAGCCCCTCACTCAACTCCTAAAGAAAAATTCCTTCTTCTGGAACGAGGAAGCACAACAGGGATTTACCGCTCTCAAAAACGCCATGTGTTCCACTCCAGTCTTAGCACTACCTGACTTCACCAAATCCTTTGTCATTGAATGTGATGCTTCGGGAACAGGTATTGGGGCGGTCTTAATGCAGGGAGGGCGACCATTGGCCTTCACAAGCCAACAACTCAGTGGGAGGAATCTGGGCCAATCTACCTACGAGAAGGAAATGATGGCCATCTTACATGCAGTCGAGACTTGGCGACCTTACTTATTGGGGCGACGTTTCCAAATCCGCACAGATCATCACAGTCTTAAATATTTTTTGGAGCAACACCTATCCTCCCCACAACAAAATAAATGGTTAGCCAAAATGCTGGGATATGATTATGAGATCATTTACAAGAAAGGGAAAGACAATAGTGTAATAGATGCATTATCTCGCCAATTTGAGGAGGAAAGTACTCTGCTCGCAATTTCCCTCCCCATTCCAGACTGGATTGAAGAGGCTCGCAGGGAATGGTTTTCACACCCCGGGCTCTCCCAACTCATTTCTCAATTGCTGGTAGATCATAATTCCAGCAAGGGCTACTCGTGGCAGAATGATATTCTTCGCTACAAGGACAGAGTCGTAATATCACCAACATCCACCCTCAAAAGTCGCATTTTGGCAGAATTGCACTCATCTCCCATTGCAGGACATTCGGGCTTTCAGAAGACGTATGCTCGCACCAGAAAATCATTTTTTTGGACATGCATGAAAAAGGACATCCTTACTTTCGTAGCAGAATGTGATGTCTGTCAACGCCACAAAGGGGAAACCGTCAACACACCAGGCACATTACAACCATTGCCCATTCCGGCATCAATTTGGACGGAGGTTTCTATGGATTTCATTACAGGTCTTCCAAAGTCAGGGAACAAGTCAGTCATCATGGTGGTTGTGGACCGACTGTCGAAGTATGCTCATTTCTGCGCCCTACCCCACCCGTTTACACCAACTTTGGTTGCTCAATCTTTCATGGATCAGATCTTCAAATTGCATGGCATGCCCACTTCTATTGTGTCCGACCGCGACCCGATCTTCACTAGTAATTTTTGGCAGAAACTCTTCAGAATACAAGGCACTCAACTCAAACTCAGTACTTCATATCATTCGCAAACAGATGGTCAAACCGAAGCCGTCAACAAATGTCTAGAAACCTACCTTAGGTGTTTCACTTCAGAAAAGCAACACCTTTGGGTACAGTGGTTACCTCTGGCTGAATGGTGGTATAGCACCAACTATCATGCCACCACCAAAATGACTCCCTATGAAGCAGTATATGGACAACTTCCGCCTTCCCCTACTTCTTATCTCAAGGGGTGCTCCAAAGTACAAGCAGTGGATCAACTCCTACAACACCGCACAACCATGCTCGCCCATCTTAGAGAGAATCTTCATCAAGCTCAGAACCACATGAAGCAACAAGCCGACCAGCATCGCTCAGAGCGCCAATTTCAAGAAGGGGATCAGGTCTTTTTGAGGCTGCAACCATATAAGCAAACATCACTCAAAGACAAGGGTTGTCAAAAGCTCTCTCCAAAATTCTACGGACCATACCAAGTACTTCAGCGCATTGGAGAAGTGGTTTACAAGTTGGCTTTGCCACCTACGGCAAAAATCCATCCAGTTTTCCATGTATCGTGCCTCAAGAAAGTGATTGGGAACAATTGCCGAGTTCAAACCAGTCTACCTGAATTGGACGAAGAAGGGTCAATCTGGCTTCAACCCGAACAGGTTCTAGACACACGAGACAAGCACCTGCGCGGCCGCATGATTAAGGAAGTCCTCGTCAAATGGAAAGACACCTCTCCAGAAGATGCAACTTGGGAACCAGCCACTATTCTTCAGCAGTTTCCGCAGCTTCAGCCTTGAGGACAAGGCTAGTCTTAAGGGGGAAGGCATGTTAGGGTCCGACCCTAACCCCCTTATTTATGTCATGGGATCACGTCATAATCAAGAGTCAATAAAGCCCATATTAATATTTGTAAGTGGTTAACCCACAATTAATGACGGGACCACAGTGAGTTGCAGATGGGCCGTAGTATTAGATAGATGGTATTAATAAAACCCACGGTATTGGCCCGTGGTATTGCATGTATGAGTCATATATAAAGGATAGAGACTCCCTGCGAGGAGCATTGTCTTATTTTGTAATCGAGCTCTGCTCTATTGGAGGTTGCCCCCTCGAAGAGGCAAGTGAACATTACTCTCTGAATAATAAAATCATTGCTATTCTGTGTTCTGGGTATCTTTTCTTCGCATATTCTGTATTTGGGTATCATTTTGCAGGTTAAGAGCATAACAGAATTCAAGTTGGCTCCAAAAGAGGGAAAATTAATATTTTGAAAATCAAATTGTTGCCTCCAAAGGAACAAGTCGTCCAGCCCTAAAGACACACCTATTCAGGCTCATTCATCCACTATATATTGCCATTTTTCCTCCATTGGCACCAATTCAGATCACTCAATCATTTGATTTTCTGTTCATCCATATGGAGAGAGAGAATAAGAAGCCCAAGGTTTCACCAAGCCAATTTTTTTCTTCTGTTGACTTCAAAAGATAAAGACAAACTATGAAAGCATGAAACTGACTTTAATACATTGAGGATTTTCATGCTATGCAAATCATCACCTCCTATTCGAATATACACAGAATTATGCCAATATAGTTTCAAAACTCCTCTAATGTAAATCTTGTGAAGCATTTCTTATGCCTTCTTGAAAGGCAGCAATGAAATCTGATATCCCAGTGATGAAACTGTTTGAAACAGTCTCAATATCATCAGTCATAGCCTGTACTTTTAATCTGAACAACTCTGCCTTCAAAATATAATCCTTTGGCCATTCAATTTTCAGAGAATCTTCCATTACTTTGTCATGTTGTGCCTTAGGATTCGTTGACAGGACATATTTGCAAAGGAGGAGGAGCTCAGATTACTTAATGTAAAGATCTGTTAGACCTGTGGTGACCTGGCTGATCCACTACTGCGCCTGCTGGCTACACAACTACCTACGAAACCAGAACAAAATCCAAGTCTAACCACACCCAAGTCTTCGTATGGACGAATTGTCAAACCCGTGTGGCCACACAGGTATGGCTTCATAATAGGTCACACTGAAGACCATAGGTCATTCAATAAGTTTGCAGAATCCTTAATGCTGACAAGGTCATAAACATCCTCAGTGTAAGTGAACTGAACATAGGGATAGCTTGATCCACTGCTAGATCTGTGTGTACTTATGCGCGTATGCCTTATCTACAACAGTGGAAGTATAGCAGTGTCATCTGTGCAATATTGGAGGTTAGAGGTGCTATTATGACGATCACATTTATTGAGTAAATCCTGTGCCATAGCTGACTTTTTTTGGAGCTGTGCCTTCTGCATCTGAGTAATCCTGTGTACAATCCATGTTGAAGGAATGGGTTCACGTTCATATCCGATGCCTAGGTTCTTATCGACATACAAGTGAGTAATGCAGAGATCTGATTTGGCTGATTTGAAATTGTTTCTAGCTAATGGGATTCTTTCTCAACCATTAATACTGTTGTATATCCCTTATTGCATTTGGGAAAAGACAAACCTGAGTGACATCTCGCTGACCTGCACTTCTTCAACGTTTGGCAAAGCCTATCGTAATATTGTGAACAAGAATAGAATTACAATGAGTGAGTGATGCCAACAACAGTGGGCAGACAGACTTTGAATTATCAATCCATCAAGTTCAGTACTTACCTGTTTTCTTGATTACTGGAGGAAGAGTACAATGGTGTGCTTATCAGTAGCATATTATAGTTGGATTCCTAAAACTCTGCTGTTGGAGCTTTACAGGTAATGGAAGCACCCACAGTGAGATCTTTCTCCATCTCTGTGTAGCTCACTGGACCATTGTCAAATACCGAGCTCACAGCGAAGTATAAGTGATGCCACAATCAACACCCCTTCGTACACAATTAACAAATTGGTGATTAAGTCCGGTTGCACATCCATAAGGAGCAATATAAAGGACCTTATTGAAACTTTATCCAGTCCATTACAGTCCTTACGTCATTACCGGATAAGTTGGCAAGCATGTATTTGAGCTGGACATTCCTTTCTTTAGATTACATCCTATCTTCAACATGGAGCATCGACAACACAACTCTGTTGCAAAGGTCTCTGCTCTGCATTGGTAAGTCTGTTCATCACGGATTGCATTTATACATGTGTACAATGGGAACCATTGTAAGCTCAGTGGGGCAATTGATGTGAGCAAAAGTGCATTATTTAACTCCAGCATAGTATTCAGTGTCAATATAGTTTCCAATATAGGATATAGAATCAAAGCACTTGAATCAATGGAAAGATTGGGAGTGGGAACTGAGCACTGCAAGTTTCCTTTAGAATTTACTTCAATAATTTCATACCTTTTGTTGTGGCTTCCCACATACTCCACAGTGTTCACAGTGATGATGGTAGCTAGCCATGGCTCTAATACATTCCATCTAGAGAATACTTTTGACATCAATGACAACTCTGCCAACATTTCTCAACCGTTTTCTAGCTATTACCCATGGGGCTCCAACATTTTTTTTATGTTTCAAATTGCATAGAGAATACCTTTGACACAACTCTGCCAACACTTCTCAACCTTTTCCTAGCTATTACCCATAGAGCTCCAACATTTTTTTATGTTTCAAGTTGCATTGTCATACTGCATGTTGTTGCTTGTGCTCTTGAGCCTAATGCCCATTTCAGTTTGCCATTTGCTACTCACTATTCCCATAGTCTCTTTAAGCACTTCTGTAATTTTTGCCTCTGTAACTCGAAACCCGTTATCCCTGGGGGAAACATCCCGAAGAGTGACCATTACCTGCATGGCTTGCTTGTGTTTTGCATAGGTATGTTTCTTGCGCTTGGAACTAGTTTGCTTTCCCATGATACTCATTTCCTCCACTGTAACATAGCATTCTTTTATTCCTTTTCAAGCTTTAATAACATGAAAAAAAACAAACAAACAAATCAAATATTATTAAAAAAAGAGAGGGGAAAAAGAATAAAGGAATAAAGATACCTGTTTTTATGGAAGTTGTCCTGAGTTATGTTCCCCTTGAACAAAACACCAAGTCTTGAGTCATCTTCTCAGCAAGTTAGGTTTAGTATGGCCCTTGAAAGTCAAACCTTGAATTTTGAGTTTTTACTCCTTCATCAGTTACTCTTTCAGTCATTATGAAGAGTCTTCCGATGCATTCTATCATGTAGACTTATATCATTGTTCCACTTTTAGTCAAATGCTATCCAAGTCACCACTGTGTTGTGCTATTGTTCAAAGGAATTCTCGGCTTCTGTCATCCATTCCTTAGTTTTCTTGATCATCCATCTCAGCCTTGCCGATTATCAAGTTGTCTGAGTATCTCTGTTATTTATTCAATGTCAACGTGGAAGGTCTCCTTTGACTTCTCACTGGCGGGTCTTCTCTTATTGAAATTTGATTGTGACACATTGCTCTGAGAGTTTAACCTAGAGCAGCACCCAAGGCCTATTTTCATCATTGGTAGGTTACCTTGCACTCAACAAATGACATTTCATTAATGGTCACTAATTGAGTCATTTCCCATGGGTTCAACATCAAGAGCTCTATTCACACATTGGGATTCATGTAGTACCTTGGATTCCATTTTCATCATCGGTCGAATGCCTTGCCTCTTTCAATAACTTTCATTATTGGTTATTGCTTAGAGGGTCTCTTCCATGAACTATTCAATCCAGTGCATGCGAGAAACGTACTTGATGGTATGTTCTTCCAGCTTTCATCTGAGTCCTTCAAAAATCATTCTTCTTGTGTTCTCTCATGTGGAGGATGTGGGATGCCTTAAAGCCCTCCTTCCAATGAATCTCTTCCCATTTGACTTTGACACATTTGCTCGGGGAAGGACATTTAGAGACCCTTTAGCACCTTGGGACTTGCAATCATCAATGGCAGGATCCCTCATTATTGACAAGCAAAATACATCAATTTCTCTTGATCAATAGCTTCTACAATTGTACAACCTTAGTACATATATTTGCACGTGCTAGAATGTATTAGGTACCTTGACGTCCATTTTCATTATAGCTGGGTTGTCTCGTGTTTGTTAATGGTATACATCAATGACAGGTAATCAAATGGTGTCTCCCATGTTCAACATCAGCTCATCTATTCATGTGGCACAAACTCATACCTTCAGTGGAATTTGGATTTGAGGACCTTGGACCAATTCGTAGCCTCCCCTAAATATGCTATATTCCAAGTTGCACAAGACATTACCACTCACCTCTATGACATTGGTACCATCAAGAGGATCAGTTCTCCACTTCATTACTCCAATTATTCTCCTAATGCATATTGAGAAATAGCTCCACTGTGTATTTGTTCATGGCTATGATCTGTTTTGACATAGATCCACTTTATATCTTTCGTGGCCATGATTGTTACTATTATACAAACCTCATGGATCCACCATGTATCTTTTAGTGGTCATGATCACTGCTCCTACATATTTACTTCATGGATTTGTAATGTACTTGATTTGATGGCCATGCTTTTTCACAACTAAGCATGGGTATGCCCGCCTTGGAAAGAGAGTCATCTTATAACTTATCTTTTGTTGCAAGTAGTCTCCTATTCCAAAGTTCGATGAACTCCACCTGACCACCTACCAATTTCCTCCACTAGATTATAAAGTATTTCGACCATCGGTTGCCCTTTTGGCCTCACGCACTAGGGGGCATCTGTTATAGCGTCTTTAGCCACCCCATTCAGTGAATATGCATCCTATTGGCCCTGAAGCATTAGATACTTGTCTTTGGCTAACTCAACCCCAACTATAACTCTGTGTAAAACTTTCCTTGGAATATATTTGTTAGTTTCCTTCAGCAAAAGAGCAAATACTCATTGATTTCCTTCAGTAAAGGAGCAAGTACGTGCTGGTTCCCTTTAGGAGAGCAGGGAGTGCATTCAAAAATCACAAAAAAAAAAATTAAAAACATGAAAATTACATGTTTTTGGTGGAGATTACAAGAAAATTGGTTCCATAACATCTCAATTCCTATGAGAAACTGTCTTAACCATCTTGATATGGTATAAATAAGACCTCAATGAGACAACACACCAAGCCTGATCATAGCAAAGTTATCATCTTGTCCTAATCACTCAAAGGAATTTGTCCTCATAGTTTTTATGACCAGCATCTCTTTGAGTATTCCTATTCTCAATTGATCCCTTCTCCTATTGTTTGAGAGAGGTCAAAGACACCTTTGTCTTTCTCTCTTCCCCCACACCCCCAACAAAGAAATAATGTATATTTGCATATTTATGTTTTCAGTTTCTAGTGTTGGTACTAACGCACTTGATTGTAGTTAGTTGGTTGCTTATTGCAATTTAGTTATTTTTGCCAAATTGGTTTGAGGAAGGTTTCTTGGTTCTATGTGTGCAAGTTTGCAAAACCCAAGGAGAAGCAGAAGGATTGGAGCGAGGATAATTTGTGCATCCCGTCTCCAACCATTAGTTCATCCAAGTAAGTCCCATAACTACCTGGTAGTTATAGTTGAGATGTTGTAAGCTAATCTAGGAGAAAGTAAATTATTGTCTTTGAAGTCTGAAGTTTGAACTGTTGGGATTTCACCCCAGTCACGGGATGAAGTAGATTTATCCATAACAGTGACCATTTGATAAAAAAAGTCTGCAGAAATACACCTCAACCTAATGTACATCCTAGCTATTATCATTCATATACCAATAAACGTATTGTTTAACCTTCAAACTTCTTTGGCACCTTTGTACAAACATCGTCACAAGATTTGCCATCTTTTATTGGTTTTGCACATTTTTTTCCAATAAGGAACTACAAGGGTATTAATATCATTTGAGGCTGCTCAGCTAGCTTCACTTATCTAGATAGAGATCGGTCCTGGAAGATATAAGAGATGAATCTTCCTACCTTACGGGTACTTGACAAGGATCCAGTATTTCGCAGGGTATCCCATTGTTATAGAGAGTTCCCTCTAGATAACATCCTTCGAATTTTGGAGGCTTTATAGCAGTTGATGGTTGTATCGGAAACTTTTAATCAACCACAGCTACATATCAACTTTCTACGTTTTCAAATTCATAGATTTACTCTGTTTCGCTTTATGTTTTGTTTTGCTCTGTTTATGGCTTTTGCACTTCACTCAGTAATGCCTTTACACACTATGATACATCATCCATGGTGTAATTCCCAGTGCTATTGACCGTTTTTGACACTAATGGTCCTTTCTCTACGCATTGCTGTCTCATATACTCTACATTTATATGATTTGAAGCTAAAAGAAAATACTAGGACATTGAAATAATGGAAATGTTCAAGGTACTTGCAATCAACCACTGAGCAGGTAATACTTCAGAAACCAGATGAAAATCAGTCATGAAAACCTGCTGTATCAGGAAATCACTACTAGACTGCATTGTATCAAGAAACGAATTGGTATGGAGAAACCCTCTTCTTTATCTACATATTTTCCGATAAACGCTGCTAACCCGCTGGGATTGGGGAACATGTTCATGAACAATCAATAAATATAATGCTTTCTAGTTTTGGCTGCCACTGGCATTGTATATGATGTACAGTCAGACATCAAACCTTGGCAAGGGTACTCATTACTCACATAGCCATTCATTGCCACTGATAGACCATAAAAAGGATTAATGGTTAGCAAACAACCTTGTATTTGCTGCTTGTTTCGAGTATGGTCACCAGTAATCCCCACAAGTACAAATCCCATTCTTGAAATGGTGAAAACGGTTTGCATCCCTCACAATTATCTCTCTTCCAACAATGTTGGATATAAACTTAATTGCACTGTGACAGTCACCACACACCCGGAGGTTCTTACTGATTCGGATAGGAGTGCCAGGATATGTGTTCATAAGCCCAAAAGCTAAAGCTAGTTTCTCGCTATGACCACAAAGAATATACTCCTTCTCTTCCTCCTCGACATCATGCAATACAAAATCTGTCTCAGGTGTATACCCTGCCGCCTTTATCTGCAAAGTCAAGCTTTCCAACATAGCAGAGATTTTTTCCAACTCTGGATGTGACCTGTATCCCACAAAGAATGCATGAACTTTATTCTTAATCTCAATCCAGCTGCATCCTGGACCCTTTTTAACTCTACTATTTTTCAACATTGTTCTCATATTTGCTACATCATCCCACCTTCCAGCTGCAGCATATATGTTTGACAGCAGTACATAATTTCCGGAGTTTTTAGGCTCTAACTCAAGAAGGCGCTTGGATGCACATTCCGCTAGCTTTACATTGCAATGGATTCTACAGGCCAAAAGCAGGGCACCCCACACAGTAGCACCGGGTTCTACTGGCATTCTTGTTATGAAGTCCTGTGCCTCATCCAGACACCCAGCACGACCAAGAAGGTCGACCATGCATGCATAGTGTTCCATGCTGGGTGGAATGCCGTAATCTCGATGAATGCAATTGAAGTACTGCCTACCTTCGTCCACCAGACCAGCATGTCGGCATGCTGACAAGACACCAATGAATGTCACATAATCTGGTTTCATTTCAGTTTGTTGCATTTGGTTAAAAAGAGCAAGGGCATCCTGGCCATAGCCATGCATTCCATACCCGGTAATCATCGTATTCCATGAGACCACATCTCTGTTATGCAATTTATCAAACAACAAACGTGCCGTTTCTACACTTCCACATTTGGCATACATATCTACAAGTGCATTTCCCACTGAAACATAACAGTCTAATCCATTTCTTATTGTGTATGCATGAATCCACCGGCCTTGCTCCAGAGCTGATAAATGTGCACAGGCAGGGAGCACACTCACCAGAGTGACAGAGTTGGGCATCACACCTGTCAGCGGCATTTGACAAAAGAGTGCTATTGACTTGTTGGCATAGCCATTCTGGGAAAATCCACCAATCATTGAAGTCCATGACACAACATCCTTTTTAATCATTTTATCAAAATATTGGCATGCTGTCTCTATCCTTCCACATTTGGCATACATGTCTATGAGGGCATTCCCCACAGAAACATCCCACTCAAATCCACTTCTAATTATATACGCATGAATGGCTACCCCATGTTGCATAGCACCTAAATTAGCACACGCCGGGATCACACTTGCCATGGTCACCGAATCGGGTTTCATAGCTGCCAAATGCATTTGCCTAAAGAGTTCCAAAGCCTCAATGGCATTTCCATTCTGGGCATGCCTTACGATCATAACGCTCCATGAAACCACGTCCCTTTCAGACATTTTGTCAAACAACTTGTGTGCAGTCTCTATTCTCCCACACTTAGCATACATATCAATGAGAGCATTCCCCACAGAAAGATCCGAATCAAAACCCCCTCTAATTACATAGCCATGAACCCACTTGGCTTGCCTCAGACCTGCTAAACTAGCACACATGGAGACCACACTGACCAGGGTAATCGAGTTAGGTACCACACCAGCCACTTGCATTTCACGAAACAGTGCCAAGGTCTCATTGCCATTCTCATTCTGAGAATACCCTGCAATCATTGCACTCCATGTGACCACATTTCTCATAGACATTTTGTCAAACAGTTGGCGCGCAATCTCTACACTTCCACATTTAGCATACATATCTATGAGGGCGGTACTCACAAAGACATTTGATTCATCCCCACTTTTAAGTATCTGATGATGAATCTCACTGCCTTCTTGCAGAGCTGATAAGCTACCACACGCTTTGAGAACAAACGAGTAGGTGAAATTGTCAGGGTTTATGCCTGCATGTTGCATTTGGTAATACAGCGTAAGGGATTCCTCACAGAAACCCTTCCGTGCATACCACCTAATCATCATGTTCCACATGAAACTGTTTCGGTTTTGATCGTTTGTTCTGTCAAAAACCAGGCGTGCATTCTCTAGACATCCCAAAGTGGAGTACATGCTGACAAGTTTAGTCCCCAGAAACACATTTTGCTCGAACCCATTTATAAGTATGCGGGTGTGGACTTGCTCGAGTGATTTGGTATCGGCACATCCCTGCAAGAGAGAAAAATAGGTGTTCAGGTTCAGTGGTTTAGCTGCCTCGTTCATGCTTTCCTTAATTTGAAACCCCTCCTCGCATTGAGTAGCGATATAATCATTGGCATGTGTAGAGATACCATTCCTTGTGCCATTGCATTGATCATGAGCGAGATGCTTCTGAATTTTAAATTTGCAAAATCTTTTGTGAGAATGGTAGCATGGAGATGGTAATGAAAGGGGAAGAGATTGAATCAATGTCCGAGAAACGTGGCATGCCATCTAATGGATCAGTCCATCATATGTTCAACGAAGATATTTGTGAGATTTTCTTGTGGTTGTATAATGATGGCAGGTTCTGACAGTTGATTCGGTTCTTCCAAAGCAGAGTGTATGCAGTGCCAAGGTTATTTCTATTTGTGGAGATTGGAGTTTTGAAAATCTTTTATCTGAAAATCCAGTATGAATAGAGAATAAAGCGTCGTTAGAAACCGTGGAGAGACAATTGTAATTTATTAGTGGCAAAAAGCGAAGCCATCAGTAGAGCTTGCGTAGAGACAATTGCATTTGATCAAGCGGAAAACATCACTGACCAAGCGGGAAAAAAAATGTAACAATTACAAATAAAATACATAGCAGAGCTCGGTCGCTCTGTCCACCCTATGAAGGGCAAATACATTACCATAAACGCTGCAGCTCTTGAAATTTTTGTCCAATTATTTGTTTATAAAAGAATAAAATGAAGATTTTAATATTTAAATTCATATATTTTAAAGTGTTCAAATTTAAAGGAACTTCTGAAATGTAGTTTGATTTTGTTAAAATTGCCGCTATTGAAATTTTTGTTCAATTATTTGTGTATAAATGAATAAAATGAAGATTTTAATACTTAAATTCGTATATTTTGAAGTGTTCAAATTTAAAGGAACTTTTGAAGAAATGTAGTTTGATTTTGTGAAAAATTTATATAATATAGGGTTCAAAATATCTATCAGTAAATATTGTTCAGTCTAGATTTATCTTAATTCCGGATATATCAAGTGCTGAGAGGGATCAAATCTCTAGAGGTCTAAACCTTTCTTCAAGTTTTGTACTCAAAAAAGAGGTTTGCACCTCGAGAGATTTAATCCCTCTCAGTGCTTGATAGATCTGGGGTTAAGATGGATCTAAGTTGATTATATAATACTATATAATATCTAGATTTGTATATATGTGTCTCTTTCTTATTCCCTCTCTCTATCTCACCCCTCAAACATACACATTCTCTCTCCATACCTTTTTCTCTCTCTCCCTTCCTCTTCCTCTCCCCCTCTCTCTCCCCCTTCTCTCATCTCTCTCTCTCTTTCTCTTTCTCTTCCCTCCCGCTATGCTTTCTCCCTCACTCTCTCTGCATCTCTCCCTTGTCACTCCCTCTCTCTCTCTCCACCTTTCTCCCTTTATGTCTTTCTTCTTCCCTCCCTCTATATCCCCCCCTCCAACTTCGTCGTTGTCTCCTCTCTTGAGTCCTCTCTCTCCCTTTCTCTCCCACCTCCCTCTATCTCTCACCCCCATCACTCGGACTCTCTCTCTTCTCTCCAACTCTGTCACTATCTCTCTCTCTCTATCTATCTATCTCTCTCTCCTTCACTCTTTCCCCTCCATCTTTGTTTCTCCATCTCTCTCTCTTCCCCTTCTCTCCCTATCTCTCTCCTCTCCTCTTCTCTCTCTTTGTCTCTCATAGAAGACAGGAACATTTTACTCTTCCTCTCCACTCCCCTAAACAACTCTGGCATACCATCCTTCCCTGACGCTCCCCTCTTCCATCTGACCTCGACCCTACATCCATGTTTTCTCACACTTCCAACCTTTATGATATTTCGGGGTAGGGCCAAATTCGTGTTACCTCCCCACCCCCTTCCTATTACCTATTCTCAGACAAAGTTATTTAAGAGGCCATTTGGGTGATGAACAACAACAAAGCAACCGATGAGGAAGGCTACTTGTTGAAGAATCTAGGGAAAATCAAGTTAATAAGATTCTTCTCTTCATGATAACTATTTGTGAGGTATTTTTAACTTTTTCTTATTAGCACAATCTCTTTTTGTTATTATTAGAGTGTGTCTTCTTAGTTTATCAAATAGTTACCAAAACAAAAGAGACAAGAACACAAGATGTTGGCTTTCTGCCAGGGCCAAAACCTCTCACTCTTTGAGAGGAAAACCCGCACGAATTCTTCTTATAGAGATTCTGATTGACGAATACCAAGACCATGACCCTTGACCTATTTAGCCACTCCAAGGCCAAGATACCAAACCTCTTCTTCATCATTGTTGAGATCATCATTACTGCTACTGAAGTCATCACTACTGCAACACCAAGGCCTTCACAATTGCACCACCGAGTTCATTACTGTTGCATCTTAGTTGCACCAAGATCATTGTTGCATCATTGTTGTACCACCAAGAGCTTCATCATAACAATGAGATCTCTGCACTGAGACATGAATGATGCACCAAGATCTTCATCAAGATTATGACTGAGACCATGATTGCAACTAAGTTGAGATCATGACTACGTCTAGAATGTATGTCACATCGAGATCATCCTTATCACAATTATGTCAAGAATGTGACTACGTCTAGAGTGTATGTCGAGAGGTTATCACTGTGATATCACCTTGATCCTCCTTCATCACAAAATATGCCAAGACTGCGATTATGTCTACTATGTTGAGATAGTGATCACTAGGATTGTGAGAAGGTCGAGACTTCCTTTATACTGTGGACAGATCTCTTAAGTGACATCTGAAATCTTCCTGTGACATCAGAAATCTTCATGTGACAACCTTCCAAAAAACTTCAAATGAATCTGAGTTCCGTCATTTCTGTTGTGATCCTAGCTGCATATATATAGTGGTTTGCCTCTACATTTGAGCTGACATGACATGCTAAATGGGTGTGTCTCTATAGGTGAGCCAACATGACTACTATAGCTAGTTTTGAGGCCAACTTCTTCAAGAGGGATTGTGCTTGTCTTTGAAGGGATTCTAGACATTTCTATACACTTGTATACATTTAAACATAGGCTCAAGAATAGCTTCTTCATACATGACATTAACTCTTTCATTAATAATAAATCGTAAGGCTCTCAATGGGACCACTAACAAATAAGCCTCTTGCTCATGAAACCCATGTAGCAAGGCATACAAAAATAATTGTATTCCTTTTATTTCATCATTTATAAAGATCATGTCATTATGAAGACCGAACCTAGTTACACTTTCTTCAACGCTCCCTCTTAACTAGGGAGCTATTCATAATGGTACTTGGTTATTCTCAATCTGAAGAATTTCTCATAAGAAGAATCGAGTTGGTAACCCATCTGTATAGCATCATAGTAACCAACATTGTTTCCACTGCAAGGCCTAGACTAACAGCTTTATCTCTCATTAGATCAGAGCACAATGTTGGCGAGACCAATGACTATCGACACCTTCATCATTGTCTCTCAAGGTACATACCCACCCAAGTGTTCACTGAGTATGACCTTCTAGGACTATTCTTATATTGGGTTCCCAGCCCTCAAAGAATATTGGTCCTCTTTCCTACTCTTATCTTGAATTCCCTACACATCCTCAAAGAGCATCAGATGCCAGATGATTACCTAATCCTCCATTCCTTCTTCCCAAGTGAAGACAAGAATGTTGTGTCTATCTCTCCCTCTCAACTAGGGAAGATATGCCCCTTCCCATAAAGGAATTTACCCAAGTTCCCTTTGACTAGGAACTTGCCCAAGCTCCCTCTTGGTTAGGGACTTGTTAGAGCTCCCTCTCAGCTAGGGACTCTCCCTTTACATTAGCAAGTTCTTCTAGTGGGTCCTTCAGCTGCTTGATCACTTTCTTTCCTTGATGTCATGAAACTCAGTCAAGTTTTTTCTTTGTAGGGCATCGGGCATCAAACACTTTCCTTCTTAGTTCATCACGTCATTCCTTTCTCCATGGAAAGTGGCCTTCTTGATACATATATGGAACCTTCGTCATCTGGCTACTTCTTCCTCGTCATGCTTCTTTCAGGAATTTCCATCCACCACATGAATGCTTCCTCCATCTTTCCGACGATATGAGCTTTATTTTCATAATCTTTCCATAACACTATTTTGTCTTGTTTGAGGACCAAACTTACCTTTTTCTACAATTGTTTGAGTCCTTTAATCTTCAACACTTTTGCCTTCAACTTGTCTTTTTCTATCTAGCATAGAGACCATAAGTTGTCGAATGAGGTAACCTTCTTGTCTATGGACATTTGTTACCTTGCTTATCAGTTAGAATGATGATGATTATCTTCTTATCCTCTCTTCTAGATCTCCAATTGAGATCTTATGGAGATATCCCTTCATCCTTTGATGCCTTAAATTTTGTGTAGATCAGGTCTAAGTGATACGACCTTCTTTTCTGCATTTTCAGAGAATATATCTTCTAGCATTTCATATATATATGTTTTTTGTCTCATCTCCTGCTACATAGGGATGAGAGGACCTTTGACTTATTTCATAAGATCCTATGAGTCCCTTGATCCTTTTACATGCATTCAAACAATGCTTAACCTTCAGAGACTTTTCCATAGGTATCAATGACTTCTCTTCCGGGGACTATATCTATCCTCCTTCCTTATGCAAGGAATTTCGATGACCCAACCAATTTATAGATCTCCTTGCAAACACAAATTCATTTAACCAAACTTGATTATAGAATGAAAGATACTTGACAAGTGAAGATTAACTCTTCTACTTGATTACTTTGATGATGGTTGAAGAAGATGTATTAGAGCCTCCTCTTTGGATGATCTTTTTTTTAAGGCTTTCTTCAATAGAAAGGGTTGCTCCTTTTGATGAGGATGATTTGTTGCTTCTTCGGGTGATCTTCTTCTAGGGCAAGGAGATGATCCTTGATTGTTTTTATAACCTTGAAGATGACAATGCCTTCTCGCCTTCTCTATTCTTTGCCTTCTTTTGTAGTGTATATTAGGACTGCTTCTAGGGTTTCAACTTTTTCAAGATGATGTGATCTTCATTTTTTGAGGTCCTTCGAGTTACCTTGCTTTGTAGACAACTTAATGAGGGTTTTGGTGGCCTTTTGATGATGACTATGGAAACAAAAGCTCTTTCTATTGTAGATTGCTTCTTCGATCTAGGGTTTGATCAAAATCAGGGTTTGATTCTTCATTGTAGATCTTGATCCTTTTCTTTGATAACCTCTAACTTACTTTGATGCCCTTCTTTAAACTTGATCCTTGAATGTCTCTTTGTTGCCCTTCCTTTAGCTTTAGCACCTTAGCTCTGATACCATGTTGAAGAATCTAGGGCAAATCAAGTTAACAAGATTTTTCTCTTCATGATAACTATTTGTGAGGTATTTTTAACTTTTTCTTATCAGCACAATCTCTTCTTGTTATTATTAGAGTCTGTCTTCTTAGTTCATCAAATAGTTACCAAAACAATAGAGACAAGAACAAAAGATGTTGGCTTTATGCCAGGGCCAAAACCTGTCACTCTTTGAGAGGAAAACTCGCACAAATTATTCTTATAGAGATTCCAATTGATGAATACCAACACCATGACCCTTGACGTATTTAGCCACTCCAAGACCAAGACACCAATCCTCTTCTTTGCCATTGCTGAAATCATCATTACCGCCATTGAAGTCATCACTGCTGCAACACTGAGGCCTTCACTACTGCACCACCGAGTTCGTTACTGTTGCATCTTATCTACACCTTGCTGCACCGAGACCATTGTTGCATCATTTTTGTACCACCGAGATCTTCATCATAACAATGAGATCTTTGCACGGAGACATGAAAGTTGCACCGAGATCTTCATCAAGATTATGACCGAGACCATGATTGCAACCAAGTCAAGAACATGATTGTGTCTAGAATGTATGACACACTGAGATCATCCTTATCACAACTATGTTGAGAATGTGGTTGTGTCTAGAGTGTATGTCGAGAGGGTATCACTGTGAGATCACCTCGATCCTCCTTCATCACAAATATGCCAAGAGATGGTGATCACTAAGATTGTGAGGAGGCTGAGACTTCCTTTATACTATGGATAGATCTCTTAAGTGACATCCAAAATATTCCTATGATTGCCCTCTCTTATTATGACATCTGAAATCTTCCTATGACAACCTTTCGAAAAACTTCAGTGGAATCTGAGTTCTGTCATTTTTGTGGTGACCCTAGCCGCATATATATAGTGGTTTGCCTCTACATTTGAGCCGACATGTCATGTTGAACAGGTGTGTCTCTATAAGTGAGACGACATTACTACTTTAGCTATTTTTTAGGCCATCTTCTTCAAGAGGGATTGTGCTTGTCTTTGGAGGGCTTCTAGACATTTCTATAGACTTGTGTACATTTAAACATAGGCTCAAGAAGAGATTCTTTGTACATGACATTGACTCTTTGACTTAATAATAAATCCTAAGGATCTCAATGGGATCCACTAACAAATAAACCTCTTACTCATGAAACCCATGTAGCAAGGCATACAAAAACAATTTTATTTCTTTTATTTCATCATTTACAAAGATCATGTCATTATGAAGATCGGACCTAGTTCCACTTTCTTCAACACTACCAAGCAGAGTTCTTTAAACATGGTTTCATCCACAAATCAGGCTCCATCTCAAATCCCAATAACTATAGAACGATCATAGTGGACCACACATTCTCGAAGTTGTATGCTACTGTTCTACATAGGAAGTTATCCAGTGACATTGAGCAGAGACAACTTAGAGCTAGGGGGAAGGCAAGTTTTCAATCATCTCATCATACCATTGAACACATCTTCACCCTCTGCGCCATGATTGAGGAGGCACAACACTGCTCTTCGAAAGTCTATTGTTGTTTCGTAGATTTTCAAAAAGCTTTTGACTTTGTTCCGAGGGAAGCCTTACTCCAAAGACTCAGAGATCTCAGTGACCCTATTGAAAACTATTACGCACCTATATGAGTCTTCCCTTGGTCGTCTTCGCATGGCTCATGGGATGTCTGATTTCATCTGAAGCATTATTGGGGTTAAACAGGGTTTTCCATTGTCCCCTACCCTGTTTGGGATGTATATTGATGAGTTGGAGGCTTTTCTACACGAACATATCTAGGACACTGCTGGTTGCCTTCTTGACCATGTTTTTATATCTATTCTACTCCTCGTTGATGACGTGGTCCTCCTCTCCTCATCTCCAGAATGATTACAATGGTAGTTAGATGTCTTAGCTTTGTTTCTCGATCTTTGACAGTTGACGGTCAACATGGGTAAAACCAAGGTTATGATCTTCAATGGGGTGAAGTAAACTTCGAACCTTCACTTCATATTCATAGGGGACGAGGTTGAGATCACCAGCACGTATACGTACTTGGGGGTACAATTCTTAGGTCCCAGCTTCAGTTTGCGACCAACGCTTCAGCCTCATATCAACAAAAGATATGTATCCTTAGCCCTTCTCGAGAGACAATGCTTTCGACATCACTTCCAGGACATCTCGTCTAAGATGAACCTCATGGACACCTTGATCTATCCCGCTATTCCATATGGCTCAAAGATTTGGGGACCGTCTTTAATTTAGTCAAATTGGACTTCAGTTGAGAGAGTCCAAATTCTTCTTCTCTGTTGCATCATTAGATGCAAACAGAAAGTAACTCAGCGCGTCATCCTTGAAGAGTTTGGAGCTTAGCACTTTCCACTTGAGACAATCTTCAGTTTGGTCTCATTCTTGCATTGTGTCTGGGGTTTTGCAGACTCGATAAAGAGTAGGGACCATATCCTTACTTGTCATATTGCTCTTCTGAGACTATTGCTCGTTCTACTCCCTCGGGCCAGGCTAGATGTTGGTTTACAGGAGTTTCATATCTCTCAGAGTCAGTGGGCATTCAGTTGGATCGTCTCCCTCCTTTCTGATATTCCTTAGATTCTCCTAGTCACCTTCTACCTACTAGACAGGAGTTGAACAAGATCATCAGAGAGGACATCTACAGGCAGTTCATCCAAGTCACCTGGGTTAATCCTCTGAGAGGGTTACACCCAAAGATGGCCTTCTACATTGAGCACTTCTTGGAGTTGAGAGACGAGCTCATTGTTCAACTCCAATATATGTTTCACCACCAGATTTACAGGAAGTAGAGACCAAGGTGCACCTCATTTTGGATTCCCTATCTACTATGAGATCAGAGGAAGGTTCCATTACTTGTTCAGAGACTCTCATACCCTTGCAGACTTTTCAGGGGTCCTGATCAGAGATGTTTGGCCCTATATATGCAGGAGGCTCTCAAGTTCCGAGTGCATATTCGTCAGCCTCCTATAAGATCAAACCCCGCATAAAGGATCACGACATTTTTCAAGGTACTACCTTCAGGCAGGGGCACCAAGGGACTGATTGATACCGTTTCATATCGAGATTCTAGATTAGCGAGGATCCATGGGACCTCACCCTGTCACATGAGATTTCAGCATAAATCTATCTCAGATCCGTCCCTGGGAGACAGACTAGGTCCTCTAGACCTCAATAGTGCATGAACTCACCCAAACAACAATTTAGTGGACAATCTGCACTTCCTACCATCCCTTCATCGGGCCAACAAACTTTGTGGAGTTTTCTTCAATGTTCGTCAGTCAACCTCAAATGTTAGGAGAGATGGGTCTGATCCTCAGACCCATTATCTCCTGGATCTTCTCTGTCAGGGAATTCCATACATTGCATATTTTATGTTCTTGCATTGTACCTTTTATATTCATGCATTGTATTTTTTATAGGAGATAATTTGGTTCTCCCGCATTGTATGGACATCATTGTATTAAAGAGTCCCTTTGACCTAATTTTTGGTCATTAGTTAGACATAAATATAATTATCTTATCTTATCTTATCTTATCTCCTCTCTCCCTCACTCTCTCTCTATCTCTCCCTCGCTCTCTCTCTATCTCTCCCTTGTCTCTCCTCTCTCTCCACCTCTATCTCTCTGTGTCTTTGTTCTTTCATCCCTCTCTCTCCCACTCCAACTCCATCTTTCTCTCTCTCCCCTCCTCTCTCTCCCTCTCTCTCTCTCTTAAATTTGATCACATTATATTATGTTTTAAAAAGTATCTAAAAAAAAAAAAATTGAATTGGTTGTAAAATATTAAACCTATATCTTGGATCAATCATGTCAAAGAAAATACAATAATAAAAAACTTTAAAAAATCATACACTTTCTTTCCTCTATTATTCTTAGTCATTTTGTTTGCTCTCATCGCTTGGATCCTTAGTTAAGATGAATCTATGATGGTTCTTCATAATAATATTTATATTACATACATTTCACATATTTATATATAAAAATATTCTCATTTTTGTTTTGTTAAGCTTGGCAAGACCATTCCATTTTCTATTAAACAAAGACAATTTTACACCACAAAGATTGACCAGGAGGCCTCAACTTGCCCCGAAGGGAAACCAAGTCTGTTAGCCACCTGTCCGCATTGTAATCCATCCAAAAACAATAAAGTCTTAATCTATCTGGCCAAGCTAGATATGTCTTTGTATCATGTCCATACACTACATAACTATCTAAACTAATATTTGCATCACAGAAAGTAAAAACTATCTGCATAAAACAAAAATATGCATAAGTAAGAGTCTATCCCTTTTGCTCCTCCGAGGCAGATTCAATAGGTGTCGGATCCTTGGCGGATGTCCCAGGCATGTCATTCAGTTCCAGTATACAAGGGATGTGGTGGTCAATTCTATCTAGTCGAATGTCTTGTTTATGACGTTGAAAGAGGATTTTTTGCAAATCCTGCTTGTAACTCGGCATACCTTGGAGTGTCATTGCCATTCCCACAAATATATGTTCCATTTCTTTGCCTAATAAACTCTTCATTAACCAATAAACGTAAATGATCAGAAATCATTGTTTTAGCTTAAAAATGAAAGTGCTAAGAATTTCTTTAGACCTGAACGAATGGATAGAGTTCATCGCCATGATTCCAATGCCACAAACGGTTCAAAAAACCGACATCGTATGCAAAAGTTAGAGCGTTTGAAAGTTCGGTAAAAAGAAAAAAAAGAAAAGAAAAAGAAGAAGTTTGACTAGGGTTGACTGGATGACCAATCGCCATGCAGAGAATATTCTCCAGTTTCAGCTAGTGACACTGTGACAAGTATCATCTTTAGAGTCACTAGTTTGGCTCAGAGAAGGTGAAATTGACAAGTTAGCTCCAAGGTGGAATTTGATTTTTTTTTAATATATATATATATATATATATATATAAATAAATTTATTATGTTATATTATATAATTTTTTAAATTATATATTTTAATATATTAATTAAATATTAATTTCAAACTTCGCATATATTATAAACTTTATAAATTACCAGACCAAATCGAATGGCATGTAAGTTTTGATGGTGCATTTATTGCATTAAAAAAAATGTGATGGGGAGAGGGCAAGAATGGAACCCACAACCTCCCCCACATAACCACCATGCTTTACAATACCACCAATGGCACATCCATTGAAAAGGGAGGGTGTGAATTGCTAATTAAACACGCATTAATTGTTGGCAGCGAGGTGGTGCGAGCCCGCCCCTACCCCATGCGACCAGGCGCTGAAACCAGGAACTAAGGGCCAGCACTAAATGCGATTAGTGCGCCACTAATCAGTTTAGCATTTAATTAATCCATGATTAAGTTGGCAAAGATTTTGGAGGAGCCACCAAATCAAGAACTGCCACCAAACTTGGCGGACTTAACTGGTAGTTCTCCAGATTTAGTGGAGGTTTTGTAGGAAAAATTGTTTGAGCCATAACTTACTCAATTCTCAATCAAAGTTAGAAAATAGATAGTCATTTTTGGCTAATTGGCATGCTAGGAACACATTGGAGTAGGTTATAGAGGTAGAAGAAGTCATCTACAGGTGTTTTTGGTCACTTGAATATTTTTGAAGCCTAGGGCCACCAGGTGTTGGAGACTAATCCCAAAGCAGCTGGTAACCAAATTGAGTAAAAAAAATAGTCATTTATGATAGATTTGAATGTTTTAAACTCATTGGAATAGGTTCCAAGAGTATTGGATGCATGTAACATCAATTTGAGCACTATTGAAGCTAATATAAAGGCTCACACTATGAAGTTGGACCAAGGAGATGTAGCTCAGGAGGGGTGAACTCCTTCAACAAAAATTTGTGTATTGAGATCTGTTATTTGTGCTTGCTGTGTTTTTATATGCTTTTATTCAACCATTCAAATTCATGCTTTTAAGTTCATGCAAAACACTAAATCTCACCAAGTTAGATGAATTGACAATCACATGCTCATGGATAAACTCTTTATGGATAAGGAAACCAAAGCAAAGAAAATTTTATATCTAGAAATGATACTAGCACAAAATTAACTAGCAATGAATTTCAGATCAAGCTGGTATCATAGCACAAGGTTGCTTGCTTGATTTTCTTGAAGGGTTTAATAGTTGCAATTGTTGTTATGATTACAAGGTTGAAGTTACAAAGAGGAGAAGGGAAGCTATGGATAGTTAGTCCTGAGATTATGACAAGAAGGAAGAACGCTGAGAAAGCATCATCCTCACCCAAAGGACCACTCAAGGCAGCACTTAAATCACCTCAATTTCCATCTCCATCAGTTGAGATAGAAGAGGCACAGATTGCATAAGAGGTTGAAGTGATTGAAGAGGGACAATCAGTACAAATTTCTGAGCCTGAATCCATAGCCATTATGTCTAAAGAAAGAGAGCCTGGAGGTCCCTCTTCATAAGAGGAAGAATTCAAGAAAGATTTCTATACTTTGACTGGATGGTTAAAGTCCTCTATGAAGAGAGGAACACTAGAATGGTTGGAGAGAGTTCTAAACCTCCACATGGAGAAGGAAGCTTAGAGGACAAAAAAGATGAAAAGAAGGATTCCAAAGGGAATGGTGGAAAGACACCTCCATCTCTACCATTCTCATCATATTCACCATCTCACACAGCATCATCTTCCACTACCACCACTGCCCATACTCATTCCAAAACCCCAAAAGGAAAAACTCCATTATTGAAATTGGACATAAATTTCGAACTTCCCATGTACAATGGAGAAGTGAATGCAGAAAAGCTAGACAATTGGATTTGACAGTTGGAGGTATACTGCAGAATTCAGAACCTTCAAGAAGATGACATAAAGATCCAGTTGGCTTTGCTAAGGCTACAAGAAGCAGCATTAGTTTGGTGGGAGGCAAAGACACAAGAGGAAATGTGAATCCATGGTAAGATATCCATTTCTTGGGTTGAATTTGTTTCTTCCATTAAAGGACAGTTTTATCCTTTAGCTTATATGCAAAAAACCATCATGAGTTGGCAAAACTTTAGGAAACTAAAAGGCCAAATTGTCCAAGACTACACTCAGGAGTTTAGGAAGAGGGCTTTATTGTTGGAAGTAAACTTGAATTCACAAGACACACTCTTGAAATATATTGGAGGTTTACATTCCTATTTGTAGCATACTATCCTTATGTTTAACCCAAGCAACTTAGATAAGTATGTGTGCAAGCCATGCATATTGAGGCAAGGGGAAAACAAAACATAGATGAGAAAGGTGAAAGTGAGTGTAAGGGAAAAGAGAAGGGAGGAAAATGGAAGGGGAAAAAGAATGCAAGTGTAAAAAAAGAGAAGGAAAAACTCACATGCAAAAACTATTCAAAAACTGGCCATGATGAAGGCCATTGTTGGCAACTTCATCCAGAATTAAAACCAGATAGATAGAAAGCCAAAGAGAAGGGAAAAACTGTTGTTGTAGCTGAAAAAGACTTAGGGTCAGATTCAAGGGATGAGACAAAAATTAAATCTATGGGTTTGAAAGGTCAACATGTTGAAAGTACTAGTTCCTCAAATAGTCACAACAACACTCCAAATGAAGACAAAAGGGAAGAGTTGTTCACTATCAGAGTAATCTTAAATCATACCAATATTGATGCACTCTTTAATAGTGGATCACAAGCAAACCTAATTTCAGAAGACTTAGTTAAAGAGCTTAAACTTGAAACAATACCACATCATAAACCATATCCTTTGGGTTGGATAGTTAAGGATGCCAATTTACAAGTTTCAAGGAAATGCATTTTTAGATTTGCTATCACTGCAAACTTTGTTGATGAATTCGAGTTAGACGTGGTTCCACTTGACATTTCTTGAATTATCTTGGGAAGCCCACATTTGTATGACAGGAAAGCGGTGTTTCATCGCTATGAGCACAAATATCATTTGCTTAAAGATGGGGTGAAGTATATTGTGAGAGCTCATCACAGGAAACTAAACATTTCTTTACTTAATGCAGGGAAAATGAAGAGGCTAGTGAATGCAAGTCAGAACTTGACATTGTTGATGATCAAACAAAGAGATGTTTTGAATCATACTTTTCATAAAGATGCTTATATTTGTAATGAGTTGTTTCAAAATGATAACAGGTTGCCTTTGAAAGAAGGTGAAAAACATTTGCAACAGCCAACATTGGTGTTGAGCGGTGTTGAAAACAAGGTGCTGGTGCAAGAAGTTGCAAAGGTCAAAGAGAAGAGGACAAAGCAGCTTGGCAAAGAAGGCATGGGTTTCACAAATGTTCATTGCTAGTTTCCAAAAGACACATTACAATGGAAAAGAAGCTTGGGCAAGAGTCGACTCAAGTATAAGGCAAAAGCAGCGAAAAATCACCATAGAGACAAAATGCAAGGTGAGAAAGATTCCAAGTCTCCTTTGATTGTTTACCAAGGTAGGAAAAAGATTTTTTCTACAAAATTAGATTTTTGTTCTGCAAATTCAGAAATATTACAGCATGACGGTGTCAAAGACATCAATAGATGCTCATCGGAATCAAGGAAAAATTTGACTTTTTATGAAAAACTCCAAATGATGAAATTAGGAAAATTTCAATGGATAAAGACTGGAAGGATGAGGGAACAATCCCCACATCAACATAATCAGTGATCAAGAGAGCTTTTGGGGTCCAAAAGGCTTATAGTGGGGAGGAATGATCAGGGGTCAGTATTTTAGCTAAAAAAATGAAAGTGCTTAGAATTGCTTCAGACCTGAATGAATGGATAGAGTTTATCGCCAGCATTCCAACATCGTGAACAGTTCAAAAAACCGACATCGTATTCGAAAGTTAGAGCTTATGAAAGTTTGGTAAAAAAAAAAGGTCAAAGTCAAAGTTTAACTAGGTTTGAATGGATGCCCAGTCAGCATGCAGAGAATATTCTCCAGTTTCAGCCAGTGGCACTGTGACAAGTGTCATCTTCAGAGTCACTAGTTTGGCTCAGAGAAGGTGAAATTGACAAGTTGGATCCAAAGTGGAATTTGATTTTTTTATATTTTTTATATTTTATATAAATTTATGATGCCAAAAGGGAAGAGGGAGGTTTGGCAACCTTGCCCAAACTAGCATCTTTGTTACCACCATTGTTGTAGAATCAAACTTTGGAAACCAAGGGGTGATGAAAAGCCCCGCTCTTCCTCAAAACCAAGGCCCTTCCTTCAAAAAATTCTCCACATCTTCTTGGGATCAAATTGAACAATGAAAAAACCTTTTGAATAAAGGTAAATATCACAATTTTTGGACCATGTCATAAAAACCCATTGATGTAAAGCTTCATATCTTGGCCAAAAATCGTTAAATTTGCAAATCACAACCTTTGATTGAAGAACCAAAAAGAGTTGATTTACCTCTTTTAGATTTACTTCCAAAGTTGGCACTTGTTATAATTGTTCAACAATGTAAGGTCCTAGACTCAACTATGGTTGTTCCATTGTAATGAGACCTTTCCCTCGAGTTGCATCCTTGCAAAAACTTGAAGCAATTGGGTTCCTAGAGCCTGAGGCACTTTCATGCAACCTCAAAAGCAATACAATAGTGGAGTTCCTAGTTATGTTGTAATCACGCATTTGAGGAAAAACCTGTAGCTACTTCCCTTAACATAGAAGTCATCACATGTCTATTTGGATCCCCAATATTTTCTCTAAGATCTGCATTAGATCTGCCACATACTCCTCTTTCAAGACCCAGAATGAGATATGGGTCTCGTTCAGAGCCTTTACAAAAATTTGGAAAACTTTCACCTTGGTCTGATTAACCTCAACCAAATATGGGTCTTTTGTCTTTCCCTCCAACCCCAAAAGAGGAGAACAAGGGGTTTTTTCAACTATATTTTCTTTGATCCAAGGGTAACCGATGGAGAACACCAACCCATAAGCTCACCTCATTTCTAGTGCACGACTCAGAGAGTCAATGGCTTCAAAAAGGTCATCGACCTTCAATGCATCACAACCTTTTTGAAATTGAGATTTCACATATTCGAGGGTTTTAGGAAAAGTTAAGGTCTCTTTCTCAGCAGCCACAACTTCTTTGTTACAAGGATTTTTCTCAGCAACCATAGCTTCTCCATTACAGGGCTCTTGTTCAGCAGGCACAACTTCTTTGTTACAAGGATTTTGCTCAGTAGCCATAGCTTCTCCATTATTGGGCTCTTTCTCAACAACCATAACTTCTTTGTTATAGGCCTCTTGTTCAACAATCATGACTTCTCCATTACAAACAATGTTTCCATTCATGAGAAAACCCCGAAAACGGAAGCTATGGAAATTACATCACCTTCGCCTTTAGCATCATTACCTTCTCCAACCCTGGTTTTGGCCTCTGGTCAGTCCAAGGTTCTAAGTTTGGCAGCACTAACAATACTATTTTTCAATAAGGGGTGTGGATTCACTTTGATTTTCACCCTTAATGATGGGAGTCGAACCCTCGACCACAGTGGGATCCTTTGGAATAACAATTTTTGCAGGGTCTACAATAAAAAAAGACATGATTGACTCTCTAGTGGTTTGGTATTCTCATTGTGGATTGTTATATTTTTATTATTAAGTTTGCTCTTCAAATGATTAAAGATATTTAATATTTAAGTAATTTTAATGCACACAGGTAGAAGGAATATCTTGGAGGTCATTTTGGAAACAGATTAATTTAGTATTATTTACTTTTGAATTTATCTAATTTCTCGTTTAAGATTCAATTAATACATTAATAGTTTGATAGTAAGGTGGTAAGCTTAAATTCAACACTATACAAGAAGTAGCCATATGTGTGAGTCACTAGGTTAGGTAATGTCACAGGCTAATGTTGGGTGACCCTAATCCAATCACAGGTATAGATTCATATGGAAATATGAAAATATGGAGAGTGTCAAGGCCAGGTACCTAAAGAAGAGAGCCAATTTGTATCAACTTAGTCCCCATCCACTCAAACACCTCTTCCAATGGAATCCTTTCTAAATGATAAGTACTCTCCACTCTTTTATAATATAAGGTGACTAAGGGGATGGAAGGGAATTGTGCCACCCTCCTCACCCCACACTTTCTCCAACCCCCATTTTCTATATAAATAACAAGAGGATATGATAGGTCATCTTCCACTCAATCTGGTTGGGCTGGTATTGAGAATTAGAAGGGGTTTATTTATGAAGTCTTGCATGTAGCTTACTTGATGTAGCACACGATGCTCATCAATCTCACCCTTAGCAATCCATAGTTTATGGAAGTAGGGATCTTTCTTGTGCCTTGCTTAATGTAGCACATTATTCTCATTAGTATAACCCTTGAAAATCCACAATTTATGGAAGTGGGGGTGGTGGAGATGATGGAAAATTACCCCAACAAAATCTCTATGTGAAAGAATCCTCCATAACCTCTTAGACCAAGATTACCATGGGAGTCTCCATCAATGTTTAGCTTGATGAAGTCCCAAAGGGGGGGCTTCCATCAATGTGAGAGGAAAGGTGTGGTTTCTTAGAGTGTGTCAATGCCATATTTCCACTAGGCTTGATATCGAAGCTAAGTAATATGGCCTCTTCAGGAGCTTGGTTTTTCCAATCTTGTTACAACCAAGAAATAATCAAAACCTTTCTTTTATGTTTTGCTTGACTGGATCCTAGATATCGGTTACCTCCTTTGACAAGTTTTTAAAAATCCCATATTTCTTTCTTTCTAGAGTTCCCAAAGAATAAAGTCAAGAAAGCTTTTCCACACTCTTTTTAGAATAGTATTAGTTACCACATTGGATCTCTAATTTGTTATAGTCTTAGACAGATTTTCAAATTATAAGCCATTTGTGTGAAGATCATTTCTCTTTAATCCCAGATAATATTATAGAATGGGCATTGGTTTAATATATGTTCAGTAGTTTCACCACCTTGCTTACATAGGTGATAATAAGAAGGTCCATGAAGTCCTCTTTTAATCAATTTATCCCAAGTGATAATTTTACCTTGTGCTAAAATCCCTATAGATAGTGAGACTTTGGGGGATAAGTTTAGTCTCCATATTTTATGCCAAATTTCATTTTGGTCTAGATCCACATGCTAGCAGCTAGTTTCAAAGCTTCTTTAAGATTGAAAGTCCCCCCTAGAAGGTATCCCCATCATAGATTATCATTCCCCTCATTAACTTTTATTTTCCATTTAAACAAATATCTCCAAAAGTTATCCCAATCAAAATTTTATGGAATACGAGGCTAGGAATATCGTGGAAGCCATGAGTGCTAGAGATTGTTAGGTGTGAGGGATCCAATTAGTGAAAAATACTTGTTTTGTTGTGTGTTTTCAATACTGCTTGAATTGCATGGTGATCTATATTGTTTCTCTGGCTAGAGATTTGTTGCCAATAATCTTCCTAGAAGAGTGCAGTTTTCCATTTAAAATTTCCCAAAAACCATGTAGTTGTATAAAATGTCTACTTTTCCATGTTACCTTCTACAAGGATTCAAGGATTGTGCCTTATAGTCTAACTAGCTCTTTCTCATTATTATTCATGTTATATTTTCTTGGCCATATTTTTCCCCAAAGAATTTAGCCGCTATGGAGCCAATGCCACCAATTCTTTGCCCCTATATCAGTGTTGAGTGAATGGATCCTATAGACCCAACCCCTATACAAGCTTAGGAAGATATAACTTATCTCGGTCTAGAAGCATTCATTTTCATTCTTTTAGCGTACCCTCCCCTCCCACTTCCTCACCTGACCCATAGGAAGGTTTTTGCAGATTCCTGGTAGCGTTGAGAATATATCTAAGAGTCACAATAGCATAAAAATGGTAGAATCGCATGGCCTAAAGGACTAATTTCAACAGGACTAAGTGACCTACAAGGTTAATAGAGTAGAAGGCCAACTATCCAATTTTAATTCCAGCCTCATAAGGAGATCAATCAAAGGGGGTCCTAGATATTTGGACTAAAAAGAGCTTCTCTAAAAACCAAATAGTCTGTAAATATTGAACTACATAGTAGGGAGAGTTTTAAAGAAAAAAATGGGACTTACCTTTATTGATAGAAGTGCTTGAAGCCTCTATGAATCCCAACATAATTTTCTTAATAGCCTTTGCTTCCAAAAAGGAGGGAACTCCCATCAACATTGTATCATCCACAAATTGTTGATGAGTTGATGTTAGATCTTCACCAAATAGTTCCAAACCTTTGATTTTAGAGGATTCCACCATTGCCTTGAGAGAAAAACCAAGCCCTTCTACCTTTAAAATGAAGATGAATGGTGAAAGAGGTCCACTTACCTTAGTCCTATTGAGATAAAGAAGGAAGCTGAAGTTGAAACAATGATGAGGATAGAGAAGAAGGCTAATGAGACAAGACAAAGAATCCAATGCATCCATTGCTCAGAACAACAAAATCCAGGAGAACTTGTTGTATATACTACCAAATTAAATTTTCAAAGGCTTTTAACATATCCAATTTGATGATTATACCATGTTACTTGGAGGTTTTTAAAAGAGTGAATTACTTCATGGGTTGGAATTATGTCATACAATATTTTCCTTCCTTCCACATAACATGTTTTCTTTGGTGATATATGGTTGGGAAGGAATGGTTTTAATTTATTGGAAATTATTTCTGTTATAATTTAATATATTACATTATAAAGAGAAATGGGCCAAAACTTACTAGGATCCTCTGCTTTGCCTTCTTTCAATACCAGAGCAAATTGAAAGGTGGCATTGAGGGTGAGGAGAAAAGTTTTTGAGCTTTGTGACTCCTCTCAAAGCTCATAAACATCCTACTAAATGATAATACAACAAGCTTAGAAAAATCTTGTAGTCGAGCCATCTAGTCCAAGATATTTCCCTTTTGGCATTTCCATTACATCCTCCTCTACTTAAACTCTTGTAATTTCCCTAAGTAAGGGACCATTTTGATCTTGAGAAACTAGGTGTGGCAAGTGCATTGTGATATTTTTTATATTAGTAAGTTTGATTAGATTTGGCTCAGTTAAGAGCATATAGAAATAGGATATCAATTCATTCTCGATACCTTTGAGATCAATCAATTAGGCACCTTGGTTGTCTTGTATGATTGATATTTAGTTATGATGTTGATGTTGTACCATGGTTCGATGGAAGCATTTTGAAATTTTTCTCCATCTCTTAGTCATTGTACCCTTTTTTTGTTTCCATAATATTCCTCCATGTTTATGTGTAATGTATCTATCCATCTCTTAGCAGGTCACACTACCATCAAACTGGCTCTGACCATCTAAATGATTAAAATTTATGTTGCATATACATAACCAAGATAGTAATTAAAATGGGAAAAACAAATATAAACCATTACAACATGTACAAGTGGAAGAAACATAACATAACAACATGGAATTCAACAAAATTATAGAGAACAAGTCCTCATTTTTTACAAGTCCATTAATTGGTTATATGCCTTGAACAATGTTCCTAACTATGGACTCCACTAGTCCAACTCTCTCAGTAGTAGGTCACCCTCAAGTTGGGGCTATGAATCCATAAGGAAAAAATCTTACCTAAAGTTAGCAATGGCATATGACCAATACCAAACCAAACCCCGGTAACACTCCAGCCTATAGTCTCTCATCCCCCACCAACCTACATAACCCAAGGTAGTGCACATGTTCTCTATACACACAATCCATTGGGTAGTGTCACTCACCCTCTAAGGCTTCCAACTCGACTTGGACAAGGAGTCTCAAAACCATGTGGCTTCCAGGAGTTCCAACTTCCTTGTAGGGTCTCCATGTCACCTCTAGGTACCCTACAGGCCCCACACAAGGATGTCTATCCCTAAACTTCTCCATCCAGGGCTCCAGCCTTCCCCAAGGAAACCAAAGGAGAAGTGCACTCATACCCAAAGCCACCTACGATCTTTAGGGTATACTATCCAAACACCCTCTTGCTCTCCCCAAATAAAACACAATAGTCATAATGGAAAAATAGCTCCCCCCTGAATGTTAGAAGGGAAGTTACATATCTGTGTGAGTGTGTGTGTGTGTGTGGTTCCCTTTAACACAAGGTGTAACCTCCCTCCCTTCCACCCCCTTTAGGATTCTCAAGCTGAGGAAGGTGTTGCCTATTTAACCCAATATCCAATGTCTGTTATGAAGGTGGGGTTACCAAAAACCTCATTTTTTAAATTCTGTAGAAAATAATTCTAACATCACCATTATGATCAACTTGTCAAGAGATTTCTACAATATCGGTTTTGTCTCAATACAAGTCTTGAATCAAAACTTATGCTTGTTAGAAGTTTCATTCTATTAAGAGAGACCATGTAATCCTAATACCCATGTGGCCTCCATTAGAATCACATGGCCCTATCACATCATCATTGTGAGGTTCATTGGCATTGATGATGTGGAGGTATAAGTCCACATCATGTTGGAGCGACTTCTCTTTAAGTCCTTGCCACTACAAGTTAGAAAGTTATAAAATCTAGCGGTGGTGGACCCGCAACAACAAGGTTCCACAACTAGAACCACAGTCAGATTGCCATATCCTTCTTTGTCTTCCCATATTCATAAGATTAACACAAATCTCATAATGAGTGGTGGGTGATGACAGAGTTCCACACTGGAACCATCGACCAAGGTCCAACACCTCCATGTCATCCCAGGACCTCGACATTAGGTTCTCCTAGCTTCCATCCACTGTATCATGTGTCTGAGGTGGAGCCTATTGGCCCAGGCCATCTCGTCATCTTGGCCTCATGGTTATTTTCCTCCCTCTGCTCCAACCTTAATTGGAAAATGTCAAGGTTTGAAGGCTCGAGACCTAGTGGGCAACACTCTATCCACGATGCGCTAATTCCCATTCAAATTGTCACTCGAGGTGGAGAAAATTGGTCCACATCATCAAGGAACAACCATTCTTTCATGTTCTCCCCACGAGTATTAACAAATAACAAAGGAAGCGGGTGGTGGGAAGTCTCCCAGTGGGTAAAGTTCCCACACCAAAACCACAGTTGGATTGGCCCTTTTATGATTGGTACCACCCATGTTCAACAATAGTAATGCGAAATGGTGGCTCAACAGTGAGTGGTGGTTCAACCTCCCAACGGTTAGGTTTCGTAGGCTGGAACTTCCATCGAATTGGCCCCTTCTCCATCTACATCACTTGTACAAAAGTTACAATGTACAAGATTATGACAGTGGGAAGTATCTTGACCACACAATTCCATGAATTGAAACCTTGGCCAAAATAGCGCACACAATGTCGGCATCACCCATTTCAAGGTGTTAAAAAACCCAAAGGGCTTCACGTCACAATTCTATTCTAGAACCACAATCAGAGTGGCCAACTCCTCATCGACACACTCACTCATTGGCAGAGTGTGGAGGTATTAGGTGCTAGTAATGGGTGGTAGTTTAATCTACCTAACACGATACTCTATAGCATATTAATTCGATACCACTCTGTCAATCTAGACAAGTCTTCCTTGTCAAGCTCTAAAACTCTAGTATTAACTAGTTAACTTAGTTCTGGACGCAAGCATCCACTTCAACACGAAATATCTATAATCACTGTGTAAAACCCCCTAATACTTAAATTCAAAAATAGTTAAGGGATCTCTTCTTGAATGGTTCATGAGGCACAATACTTGCTAAGGTTTTGCAAATGGGGTGCAAGCTAAGTGGGCTTGATTGTGAGGAAAACTCCATAGTTAAGTGCTCTTGAGCCAGACCTCCCGGGAAGTCCTGGTTACCGGGTGCAAGCCCTGAAAGTGATGATTGACGTTATGTGATTCATTTCACTAGTTTCAATCCCACTTCTTCACCCTTGTGAGCATCACCCAATGCAATGAGTGCTAAGTGAACTATTCAAAAATCATGAGAAATTAGTTAGTTACAGCTACCTCTCATGGAAATGGTCATATGTGAATGACTTACTTAACGCAGTTGAATCCCAAAATGATATCTAATAGAATTCACTGCGTAAAACCCCCTAATACTTAAATTCAAAAAGAGTTAAGGGATCTCTTCTTGAATGGTTCACGAGGCACAATACTTGCTGAGGTTTTGAAAATGGGGTAGCAAGCTAAGTGGGCTTGATTGTGGAGAAAACTCCATAGTTAAGTGCACTTGAGCCAGAGGCGATCTGTGATGGGTGACATCCCGAGAAGTCCTAGTTACCGGGTGCAAGCCCCGGAAGTGATAATTGACGCTATGTGATTCGTTTCACTAGTTTCAATCCCACTTCTTCACCCC
The DNA here is from genome assembly GCA_031772625.1 of Pinus tabuliformis. Classification (NCBI taxonomy): domain Eukaryota; kingdom Viridiplantae; phylum Streptophyta; class Pinopsida; order Pinales; family Pinaceae; genus Pinus; species Pinus tabuliformis. The sequence goes on along the minus strand of CM062804.1, from coordinate 528,282,999 downwards.
TGTGAGCATCACCCGATTCAATGAGTGCTAAATGAACTATTCAAAAATCATGAGAAATTAGTCAGTTACGACTACCTCTCATGGAAATGGTCATACGTGAATGACTTACTTAACGCAGTTGAATCCCAAAATGATATCTAATATAATTCACTGCGTAAAACCCCCTAATACATTAATACTTTTTAAGCATGGGGCTACAAATCCTCCAGTCTAGAGCACAAGAATTTGGTGAAACAACTTAAATCCTCTTTGAACCTCTAACCAGGTGCAATGATTAAGCAATAGTCTAAGAGAAATCTGGGTAGTTAATGGGTAGGTTCCTTGTAGCCGTTGATGTGTCCCAAAGGTTGGGCACCCCAAAGATTTTGATGGGAGGCAAGGCAAGTCTCCTTGAGATTAAAATGTCAAGAAGATGTGGCATGGTGGGCCACTATATGGGTGCATAAGTTGACAAGGAAAAAACCCCAACTGCCTAATAACACAAAAGCTATGAATTGTAGGGGTTCAAAGACCTATGTTGGACCTAGTCCATGTGGCGAACATGACGAAGAATGACATCACCCCGGTGTATAGGACCAGTGATGTCACCCTAAACCCTAATCCCTGAGGATTCTAGATATAGGACATAATAGAAATCCCAAGATTTAAGTCCTAGGGTGAATTAGTGCATGGGGATCATTCAATGGGATAAGTATCATGTGGTGTGAATGCAGTTGCATATGGATAAAGGGGGTGGCAAGCTTCAACATGAGGTATGTAACACCACGTAGCCTAAAATATTATCCCTGAAAGTTTCATTAGGGAGCAGTGTTGAGACTTGCCAGGATTTAGCTCATGAAGTGACATGGCCACGGAGGGCCCACACCCACATACTTTGCACACATCACAAACATGTTGTAGGTTAGTTTCCATGGACCACAAAAATGGGACTATACATGACCTTGTATGAGCGAGTAGCCAACTGCCACTTGGCATGACTTGGCACATGTATTGGACAACCACATGGGTGTCATGTGTTAGGTTAAATGATGTGGCACTATTTGATAGACTAGTTTTTAAACGGCCATATATTTTGATTTGGACCTCAGATCGAGCCAAAATTTATACCATTAGAATCATCTCAATGGGATGAACATGTTGAAATCATTCGTTTTGAGTTTCTTGAGAGTAAAAGAAAAGTGAAATTTTTGGACCCCATTTCCATAAGTAGACTATGGAGATTGCATCAACATAATCATTGCCTCCTTCTAACCTTAGTTAGGGCTAGGGATAGCAGGGGGTATGTTATATTTATCAGTTTACCTTTGGAAGTAAGCACCACGGTGACCCATTATTTCTCCTAAGCTCATTCATAGGGATTTACTCAAGGTCCAAATGGGGTATTGCTTAGTCCAAGAGATTGAATCCACTGCCCAAGTGGTTTATCAGTTGCCTTTTCATAGCAAGCAGCAGAGGGATCTGTATGTTGAATTTTGATAGTTGTGGACAATATTCTTAAATTATAATATCCCACAAAATTAGAAGAAAATCGAAATATAAAATTGAATTCAAGTTGGCTCCAAAAGAGGGAAAACTAAATTTTTGAAAAATCAAATTGTTGCCTCCAAAAGTATGTCATCCAGCATTAAATACGCGCCTATTTAGGCTCATTCGTTCGCTATGTATTGCCATTTTTCCTCCTCCATTAGCACTAACTCAGATCACTCAATCATTTGATTTTATGTTCATCCATATGAAGGAGAGAGAGAATAAGGAGCCCAAGGTTTGAAAAAATCTATCCAACATTGACCAAGCCTATATTTTACTTTTGCTAACTTCACACATGTGGGTTGAAAACTAAATCTTTAGTGGATATTCTGTGCAACAGACCAAAATTTTGGGGCAGCAAAAGGAGGCCAAAATTCACCCTGTTCTTTGGCAGTTTGACCACAGGTTAACTAAGGCTATTTATGGATAGTTTGACCAAGTTTTAAATGAGTTTATTTGTTGGTCAATTTGATCTAGTTTTTCTAGAAAAATCACATTACATCTCTTGTTGAATTGGACAAAATTCTCTAAGAAAAGGTGGTTGAGGTTTTCTCTAGTTAGGGTTTTCCTAGGGTAAAATTTGTGTCTCTTGTGTTTGGGTGTCTCTTCATGATCCTACTGCCATTATTGTTTTAAAGTTGATATTATCTATGTGTAATTTCTTAATGATGAATGTGAAACAAAGAATAATTAATTAAGAAATCCTTAGAAGTAATTATCATACTAGAAGATCATAAAAATCAACATAATATTCCACTGTCCAGGTGGTTAACAACTCTCGAGAAAGCACCACGACAACTTAGGTTGCCCTGCCCATGTGGTTAACAACTATACAACAAGCACCATAGTGATTCTTCATCCACTAAGGCTCCCACTAACCACACAGTCATAAAAAAACCAATCCAGTTGCCTCAAACACAATCACAAGGATTACACCCAAGCTCCAGTTGGGGTATTTCTAATTCCAGGAGTTGGAATCCATTGTCCAAGTGGTTTATCAACTGCCCTCTAGTAGCAAACACCATAATGATTCATTCATCCACTAAGCCCTTCACTAGCCACACAAGCATAGACAATCGAGTCCAGTGGCCTCAAACATAGTTCACAAGGATTACACCCAAGTTCTAGTTGGGGTATTTCTCAGCCCAAGAGCTGGAATCTGCTATCCAGGTGGTTTATCGACTAGTCTCCAACAATAAGAACCACAATGATTTAGTTATCCATTAATCCTCCCACTGACCATACAGGCATAGACAACCCGAGTCTAGTGGCCTTAAACATAGTTTAGAGGGATTACACCCAAATTCCAGTTGGGGTATTGCTCAGTCCAAGAGTTGGAATCCACTATCTAGGTGGTTTATCAGCTACCTTCTAATAGTAAGTACCATAATGTTTTAGTCATCCACTAAGTCTCCCACTGACCACATAGGCATAGACAACCTGGTCCAGTAGCATCAAACAATTTTACTCTATTGTTAATGCTCCAACAACTCATTTCCCTCCATGCCCAGCATCAAGTTTCTTCCATTCAAAGAGAGAGAGGGAGAGAGTGCTCACGCACAAGAACCAATGAGCTTCCTCCAAAATATCAAATCCAATGTGCAACATCTAGAAGACAACCAAGGAACCAAGAGCCCCTGCTCTTCTACTATGCATGTTTATATCTTTCCTCTACATCCCTTTGTGTACCTATAAGAGCACAAAAATGGCTCTTCCATTCCTTGGAGGATTAGGCACCGCCATGTCTTTCATTTTCATTATTTTCTCCATTGTTTTCTTTCACCTTTTTCCCGAGGCATATGTTCCTTCATCCCAAACTTCTGTGTTATTTTCAAGGGTCACTTGGTTTCCCAGTCTCTCCAAAGGTTATCAAAGGTCGCTCTTGGTTTGTCTTTGTTTTGAATGTGAGAGGTTGTTCATGGCCCAATCTCCTATGTAGAATTGAAAAGAAGAGATCTCCCTCGCACCACCTCATCTCTTTTTATTCCAAAGGGTTGCTCGACTACTTCCTCCATCTTCGAGGGCGAGGGGTGGAATCCTCCAATTCTCCACTCTCTAATGGAATCTGTACATTATGTCAAGTAGTGGCTTGATTGGTTGGTGCCACCTCCCCCATATTTGAGGGTCAAGGACATCATCCTCCACTTCTCCAACCACTCGCATTAAATCTATCAAGAGGTGGTTCATTAAGATGTGTAACAACTCCAATAATAAATTCAGATTGGTTGTGGCTCTTTATTTCCTACCACGAGTTTATACCTCAAAAAATGGATCTTTAAGAATCCTTCAAATGACCATAATTTTAAAAAATATATTTTATGTGTTACAATAAAAATATCAATATAAGAAAATAGATAAACACTTATTCCAAGAAAGCATTTAAATTTATTCTAGAGCAAATAAATTTATTCTAAGAAGACATGTAAATCTTATTCTATAAAAAGCATGTAAAATTATTCTACAAAAGCATATAGATCCAGTCCATGAAAGCGCATGAATCTATCTTAGGAATGCATGGAAATTTACTTTAAGAAAGCATATAAATCTATCTTATGAAAGCATGGAAATATGTATACTATATAAAAAGCATCCAAAATTATTCTATGAAAACAAATACAGTTAATCTAGAAGGCAAGTAATTCTAGTCTATCAAAACATGGAATTTTAATCTTAGAAAGATTATAAATATAAACTATGAAAGCATGAAAAAATAATCTATCAAAGCATACAAATATTATTCTAAGAAAACAGGTAAATTTAGTCTACAAAAGCATTGAAATTTACCTTCTATGAAAGCATATAAACTTAATCCATGAAAGCTTTATAAATCCTCGACTAGAAGAGCATGAATATGAATTGAAAGTCTAATTTATTGAAATCCTTCCATGCATAAATGAACGTTCTCTAAGTGTATTTTTTTTAGTTTTTCAAACACTTGTTTATAATCTAGAAAAGAACATAGCAACAATGAGAAATTGAAGCAAAGTACCTAAATAGTATCGTAATAAAACAGAGCATCAAATTTACATGGAAATAAATGAATTACAAGATAGTGAGAGATTTATACTACTGGTAGTGTTGTATGCCCACAAGGGGGCCCTTTAGGTGATAGCACAAGTTTGAACAAAAACACAGGAACCTACTCTCTAAGCAATCATAATTATTCATGAACACACAAATGGAGAACATATCAACAGTCTGAAATTATATTAAATCCAATAAGTCATGCATTCATTAAAAACTCAAGTCTTTATCTATTGTCCTCACTCTACCCAACTACATCAACATATAGTGTTTTTTAAATAACTTCAGAATTAAAATTATACATATCAAAATGAAAATGATGACTAAGTGTTCTACTATTGATTTCGAATTCAAATTCCTATGTCTTTCTTATGATCCAACAAGTACATGTGAACATGTAGTCTATAAATATGTTATTCTTTAGCATTGTTTAATTCAATGAAGATACCACACTTGCTTGATGTCGATTGTTCTACAACATAACAATCCTGATATACTCTGTTACTGCGCTTATGCCATGTGATGAGTTGACCATGGTTTTGACTTTGCCATAATGATGAATCAATAACTTATTTGATGTGTTAGATAGGAGATTCACCATATTGTTGTCTTTTGCCACTTATCCATGTGCTTAGTTTGACTTTGTTGCTTCACGAGATATGTTAACCATTGAATCTACTACAACTTCATAGGAGAGCTACAAAATTGTTAATTTCTGCAATGTTCATAGATTAACCTATTTTTATAAAGAAAAACACATAAAATTGTAGAATAGTGGACTTATTACCTCTATGTAACCTTTTTCAGCTCAGATGACAAATGTCCATATGGAATGTGAGAAAGTATGTAGAAAGGATGATTGTGAAGATTTCTATAAGATAAATATGGTCAAAACTACAATAGCATATTGACAAAAACATGTTAATTTCAAGGCCCATCATTCCCCCACACTTAACATATTGCGTGTCCTCATGCACTTGACAAAACTATAAAATTATTGTCAACTTTTATATTCAAAGTATAGTCGGATGCTTGGATGAGAATGTCCAGGTTATTTTAGGTTACCTTCTTTTCAATTGCAAAGGACCATCTCGGTTTCCTCATCGACATCTTTTCTGTCAAACTTTAAATATTTAAGTGCAGTTCTTTGTTAGCTTTCTTGAGCTTAGAATTTTTATGGTACCAATGATACATCATATTGAGCATTTTGTGATTTTACTCTTTAAGGATTTCATTCCCTCTTTTTATGTGTCTCTCTAGAACTTTGTTGTAGCAGCTACAACCACCCTCCAAAATTTTTCCTTCACTTTGTTTTGTAGCCTCCCTCCTCAAAATATTAGCAACATGTCTTGCACTACTCAAGTACTTGTGTTTTATTTGAAGGTATCTTTCACTTTGCATCTTTTGTTCACTAACTTGTATTTGTCGACCAACCACAAGTTGACCTTGTGACTTGGTTCACATCTGGTTCTTGCGTTGTATTGGAAAAATGCGTAATCCTGGAGGAAAACCAGCCTTGCTCTTAGGAATTGCGCAGAGCAGCTTGACAGTCAGTTCTGCTCTCCAAAAATGTGCAGAGCAGCTTGGCAGACAACCTTGCTCGAAGAAATTGCGCAGAACATCCAGACACTGGGTTTTGACTCTGGAATTTTACAGACCCAACTAGTAGCTTGTCTTCAGCTAGGAAATTGTGCAGATCATGCGAGGCAGCCAAGCCACTTAGCCCAGGAATTATGCAGAAGCATTCCATAAGCTGTTGTCAAATGCACATGCAGGAAAGTTGCCTGGTTCCCTCCAGAATTTCACAATCTTTCCATGCATGCATGATAACCTTTCTCGGAAAAAAGAAAGAATAAAATAAAAAAAAATCCCTAAAAAATAGGGATCTATTTTTAGTACTGGGAGTTACATGCAAGTTGATTTTAGAAACTTCCCACCAAGTGTCGCTTTTTCCTATATTTGTGGCATGCATGTCATAAACCCTAAATCTACCAAATCTATTGAAATGACACCCCAGAGCTCATTCTACATATTCAATCTTGGAGCTCTGGCATTTTCAAGGCATCTAGGAACCTTTGACACAGTCAGCATAACTTTTCTGGGTAAGTTTTTATTTTCAAGTCTTTTGCTGCTTTTTCTATCGCTTTTATTTCCTTGGCTTGTGTGAGTGTTGTTTTTCATGTTTTATTGAATGATTGCTGGTGTTTTAGTTTGATTTAACTTGTAGAAGTGTTGTTTCAAGTATTGCGTCATCTTTCTTAAGTGTTGCATGCATAATATTGTTTTTGCACTAACGGTTTTCGTTGCAGCGACCCTCTCCACCAGCTTTTTGTTCATCCATTTGACCAAATCCTGCATTTGGTTTTGATTGCATGCATGATCATTCACTCTTTCCTGCACCATCCTTTTCTTTTGCTTTCGAATATACTCATTTTCAATTGCCCTTGGACAGATCTAGACTACATTGGCTTAGATTTTGCTTTCATCGACATGCTCTACACATTCCTGAACTCGAGGCTCTTCCTTGGCCCCAGGAATTACACAGAGCCTGCCTATCACTGGCCTCCAACTGTGCTCTGTGATCTTCTGGGATTTAGTGCCCAGTCTTTCCCATTGGGATTGCGCAATGCATAGTCCTAACCAGCAGTCAAGCCAAACTGAACTGCACAGTTCCAGTCTATAGTCAACCTCACTGGACTATGCTCTGCGTAGTTCCAGTCATCAGTAGATCTCACTGGTAGTTGGAACTACCCAATGTGCAATTCCAGTTAACAGTCTCTCAGCCCTAAGAGTCACTACTGTGCAATCTTTCCCAGCAGTCACCCAGTTTGTCGCATGATCGATCCTTGAAGTGCATTGTGTTTTTAAACTAACATTTTCTTGCCATTAATGTCCTATCTGTCTTTGGGTACATCAGTTGTTGAGAAGTCTCTCAGCAGTACAAGCATCATGGTTTCCAAGAGAGTTGGATCAAAGGAAATTGTAGAGAGCAACACTTGAGACATGGTTGACCAAGTGCCAATAAACTTGCCCATCTATGTAGACACGTAGTTGTTCATAGAGAAGGACATGAAGATCACATGGAAAGAAATTAAGGACATATTTGCAGGCAGTTTCAAGGAAGATCGGTCTATGTCAACATCCACAAGTTAGGCTTATAGAGGGTTGCATGTAGGCACCCCGCATTCCCATGCACGGATATCATTCACTGGGTTGTCTCACATACTAATCCTGAGATGATGACGTTGAGCAGCACCAGTGGAACACAACTTGTCACCTTCAGAATGGAAAACTACCATCTGATGTATCACTTGTCACAGTCGGTGAACTACATGGATGCATTATTCTTCACTCCCAATAATAATGTGAACTCAAGAGACATCTTGAAGCGTTGGGTAAAAGAGCCATCGAAGTTATGGACAACACCCAACTAGGTCTACAAGACGAAGTCACTCAGGAAGGCTTACTAACTCTTGGTCATCTTTGCATGCCACTTGTATGGCCAAGAGAGCACGAAGACATTCCTACAGAGTTGGGTTGTTATGTTAGATCAGTTGGCAAGTGGAGGAAGGCCTTTCAACTAGTTGGACATGTTGGCTCTTCTGCTGAAATTGCATGTATCAAATGCCTATAATTCACCTGAGGATGGACAAGCAAGATTCTATATGTCTGTGTACATGTTTGATGCAATCTATGCCCAACAATAGTTCCCTAGCATGGGTTGGACATGCACACCATTAGAGGAAGTTATGAATGTTTATTGCAAGTTGCTCTCTGAGTGCAGCTACTGAGGAGTCATGACGAGGTTGTTTGACCACTTCATCACCTCGTTGTACAAGATGATATTTGAACAAGACCCACCTTGCATGTCCTAGGAAGTGATGCAGGCATTACAAAACTTTGCATATTGGTATGCCTCACCTGGTAGCACCTTCATTAGGATGTTTGGCACAGAGAAGCCTCTACATGAGTTACCGAGGTTGCCACAGACAATTTGGTCATGCAAGAGGTTGTGTACCACATCTCCACAGGGTTATTAGCAACACTGCACAGGAGGAAGAAGGCACCATGGCCTACTCTTCCTTTGCGGATTGGGTTGTACGAGATCCCTCCCTTGAAATATGAAGATGTCAAGACCAAGGACTTGAAGAAATTCGGATTCAGCACAAGAGTTTCAATCCGTATGATCTGCACTGCATATGCAAGAACCACTGTGTGAAGGTGTACTTCCCATGGACCCACGGGGCATGTAATTGGCCAGATGAAGATCCTTGGAGGTATTGCTATAACTCCTCTAGGCTCAATGAACCATCATCATGGTTGTAGAATGGAAAGAAGCACTACAAGCAGTAGCACCATAGGAGGTAGCAACAACAACAGAAGTGAGCAACAAACCGACGCAAGACAAAGGTAAGAGGAAGATTGTCGAAAGCGCAAAGGTTGAACAAAGCTACAAGTTCAAAGAAGATCCACTTGTTGAGAGAGTAACTTTGGAGATACATGCAAAGAGGTGACAACGTGAAAGGGGAGTAGTGCAGTGAAAGAGGGAGAAGCAAAGATTTGAAGAGACGGAAATGAGATTGCAAGAGACAGAGAAGAAGTTGAAAGCAGAACAAGAGCTCAGGAGGAGAGAGAATGAAGAAAGGCATAAACATGAACTGGAATAAGGACAAGGTGCATTGACAGATAAAACTGTGCAGATACAGGTTGAGACAACAGAGAAACCAACAGATGAAGAACAGGGGGAGCAGGTGCAAGTTCGGGAACTTGCTAAGTAGGTTGAGCAGTTGGTTGAGGCAACAGACATGGGGAGGGAACAGGAGCTAGAGGACCAAGACATAGATCTCATTCCAAGGGCACCAGAGGTCATACCACAGTCTCCATCCCCTCTAGAACCACAACCAGTCCCGAGCAAGCAAGGAGAAATTTTTCTCCTTGAATATGTTCTAGAGATAGATGTGTACAATTTGGAATTTGACAAGACACAACATAGGATTATACGGGCACGAAGAAAGTAGTTCCCCGATGATCATACATCACATGTGCGCACAAAGGAAAGGGTGATTGTACAAAATGTTAGAAGACATCTAGTTTCCATGGCCAAGGCTTCTAAGGTTTATGCAGAAGCCACGACTTCGACAGTCAAGTTCTTGATAGCAGAAAATGAACAGATGGCGAAGGATTTGGAAGAGGCCAGGTAGAGAATAGAGCAATCCGCAGGATTCGCTATGGCAGAAATGAAGAAAGTAATATTGGTGGAGATATCAACTTTGGAAGCTACCATGCAGACATTGTATAACATATTTTTCACCGTGCACAAAGCGGTTGTCCATCTATACGATTTTCAGTAGCAGTGTGTGCAAACAACACAAATTCTCAAAGACATTCAAACTACTATTGCGCACATGAAAGAATGGACAATCAGGTACAAGGGAGCCCCACTTTACTTGCACAAGAAGATGAAGCCACAGACTGAGCTAGACAAAGCACAAATTTAGATGTAGATCCGAAATTATGAGCAGCTCCCTCTACTCATCACTAGCATTGAGGCTTCCTATGCATGATTGTTCAAGAGTTTGGATGTCACAGTGTGAACGCACAAGGTCCCTTCCATCATAACCCTCACCTAGGCCCTGAGGAAGAACCAAGTCATGCTTGATGTTGAGAGGTACATTGAGTGGTTGATGCGCAAAGCCACCAACAATGACTTGCAGCTAAGTGTAGAAAACATGCAAAGGTACATCGATGATCTAGCCACACTCAAGACAGTGTTGCACATGCTTCAAGATGAGCTGGACAGAGTTTTCGGAACCATATACCCAGAAGCCATGGAGGCAAGGGTCCGCTTCGACAAAGATGCCATCAAACATTACAGGGACACAATAGAGCAGTACCAAGCTTGGTATCAATTCATCATCGAAGATCACCGCGAGGAGGTTACCGAGTTAGTCTTTCCCCTAGACCCCGAGTGATGTTGTTTGTCTTGTCAGGATGACTCAAGCCTATTTTGTCCCACATGGGTATATGTGGAAATTGTATTATTGTAATTGTCTTGTAAGTGAAATTCCAAGTGTCATTAGTGGAATGTGAATAGTCACTATTATAATGTGAAGAGTCATGAGGGTAGTCTAAGAGTCAAAGGGGAATGTCAAGTGTCACCCCACCCTTTGCTATATATATAACCTCATAACTCATAGAATAGGCTTTTGGGAGCCAAGATTTTGGCTAGGCATTTCTTAGGGAAGGCTTGGAGAGTATTGCGACGAGCCTTGGCTTCTCCACAGTGCAAAGCGAGTACATCTCTTTGGAGGAGCAGGTGATGTTGATTGTAATGTTCCACTACTGGGGTTAGTGGTTGTCAATGGTGTATGTATGGGTGGAACTTTCACTTTATAATATATATAATAGAGACAATATGTTTTCATGCATATGTTGTTATTGTAGTTGGACTATATTGGTTTCTTTAGCAATGTATGTTATTTAACTGATGCATTTATGTATGAACTATTTTGTATATGATTGTAAGGATCTTGTTGAAATCATGTTGTTAGTTTAACTCGTCACTTTGAATTGTGGACTATTTTGCTTTCCAACTCGTGATGTCATTCAGCTCGTGTGTTCCTTTCAGGCTACGTACTATTATATGCTTCTAAGGGACACACTTCCCTTTCCCCTCCGTGTATTAGAACCCCCATGCATCTCACTTGACTCACCGTAAGGTCACACACTTGCTTCCGACAAAGATATCACACTTACCTTTGCACGTTATCGCAGTCAAGGCATTGCTTTACGACCCACTGTTGGGACTCCTACTCCAAACGGTCCAAGGTATAGTTGGGACTTCTTACCGGGAAGATCCCCTGACATGTTGGTGGGTCCAACACCATCAACAAACTTCAAACTCTGTTACATCTTATTTTAATGCTTTTAATATATCCTCTTCAATAGGAATGTCAAAACACAAATCACATTGTTTTGAACTATGAATTGGAGGTGTTGGCATGATATTATCAAGATAAAATTCAGGAATATGAGAATAATATTGTGCCTGTAGAGTTCCATAACTGTTTTGTTTTAACACCCTTTTTCCTCCATTTTCCTCTTTTCATCATCATTATTAACTCAATAAAAGCAGTAAAATTATAGATTTTGATAAGGTAAAAACTCTTAAATGTCTTATTTTTAATATTCATTAATGTGCCTTATTATTATGTTAAATATTGCATTAGCTACAGAATTAACATGATTATGCATGTATTTCATAAATCTGTAGCTATCTCAATGATTTGTGGGGTTCTGGTGCGCCAACGAAGCAAAGAAGCATATGGGCGGTTGAGGATTGATCCCCTCATGGATCTCCTATTTACTCGAGCCAATACAAAGAAGGAATCACACAGTGGCGCGGTCAAAGGCACAAGTCAAACACGTAGCAGTACAAGTCTAAAAGCATCTCGTTTCTCCGATTTTCTTTCCAAACAGAAAATCGTCAAGATAACGCTTTTACTGTTTAAGTTTCAAATTTGAATAAGGATTAATTAAAAGACCTGTAGGCATAGAAGTCTCAAACTGTTGAGCACACATTTTATATATAAATATGTATCCTTTGTAAAGGATAACAAGGAAGTAATAGTTAATCTCTGAAGAAATTGTGTGAAACAGACCTTTGTTCTCATATTGAATTAAAGTTACCTTTCTGTTATTTGATGCATATGTGAGCATGATTTACACCTACTGTATGCGGAGGGCCCCTGCAGATAGTTAAAGTTTAGTTTATTTCATTTTATCGCTTTCTGTTATCGCATTGTCATTTCATTATAACTCAGTTAAATCTCGTTATTTCATTTTCACTTGAATTTCTTCACAATCGTTTAATGGTTTAGTTTCTTCAATGTTTTTCACTTAATTACAGTCAGTGTTAAAAGATTGTTTTCATGCTTTTAGAATCAGAACTTGTATATACTTTGTAGTTAGCATTAGAAGATTACCTTCATGCTTTTTAGAATCAAAATTTGTATATACTTTGCAGACAACTTTTAAAGGATCGTTTTCTTGCTCTTAGAATCATTTGAATTTCAATACTTTGTTTTATAGCAGCAAGGTGTTTAGGATAGGTTCATAATTTTAGAATGATTAACATAAGATGTTTTAGAATGATACTCAATATAGATATGACTTGGTAGATTAGTCTAACAATAGCTTAACTTCCACTCATTAATTTGTAGAAATCTAACTCTAATCTAATAGGAACCTAGATAACAATGAAAATCCCCAAAACAAATATAACCATCATCTTACAAACTGAAAGAAAGGCTTCTAGCATATATAGTGCACTTGCACTTCATAAGTTTACCAACTCTAATTGATAATTTATGCTTGCAATTTAAGAACATTAAATTGACCAAACATTTTGGTGTCGTTGGCAAGGAAGTGTAAATAGAAGTCTTAAAAAAAATCAAATAAAAACATGATATGCATAGGGAAAGAGACTCTAGAGGTAGGTTTGTAGGTCAAGGAAGAAGTCTAATTCCCACATCATCACTCACTCCACCACGACCACGTAGTGCCACACCACCCACACAAACTTGAATTCCATCCATAGCAGGCCAATATAGACTTCCTGAAGTCTTGAGATCTGAAATCCAACCTAAAGGTTCACCAACTTCATCAATAGAAGCTGTAATCGAAGTAGATCCTACATCCCCAACAACAGGAATAATTTTCCTATCTTCAACTGGAGAACAACTTCTAGCTCAAGAGTTGGAAGTTCCTATTGAAGAAGAGGAAGAAGAAACCTACTTCAAACCATTGATAGAGGAACCAGAAGAACTAGAAGAAAAGCTAGATAATCCTGTTGTAGAACCAGATATTTATTCTGAGGAATCTGTCATGGCTGAAGAGGGAGAAGGAGAAGTACACAATGTCAATGGTGAACAACATAGGATTGGAGGAGGAGGAGGAGGAAATAGAGGAGGTGGAAGAGGAGGTGGTAGAGGTAGAGGAAGAGGAGATCCAAAACCTTTTGGATTCCCTATCCTTGATGAGGATACAACATTAACAATGAAAAACATCTTGCCTTCTATCCTCCCTAATTTTCATGGAATAAGAAGTGAAGACCCAGAGACATTTCTCTTTGAATTTGAAGTATTATGTAGATCATATGATTATCTACATGATGCTCAAAAACTAAAATTGTTCCCTGCCACCTTAAAGGATTCAACATTAAAATGGTTTATGAGTTTAGGAACGAATTCTATAAGAACATGGGCACAAATGAAAGAAGCATTCTTGGAGAAATACAAGGATTATTGTATGCCTCATAGCATTAAAGATGTAGTCTTTAAAATGGTACAAAAAGAAGATGAAAATCTTGAATATTTTTTTTGAAAGATTTGTTTATAATATCAAAAGGGCAAAAATGAATAATCTGGATAAGGAAACTTTGAAATCTCTCTTACTAAAATCCATTAAAGATGAGTGGATTGATCTTCTAAATCTAATGGGAAAAGGAGATATTTCTTAGTTGCTATTTGTAAATATTTGTGATCTATGTGTACATATTTCAAGAGGTAAAGCAAGAACAGGAAAAAGTCTAAGGGATCCTCTTTTATCAAGAGAAAATAAATCTGCAGTCGGGACAGTAAGTAGGGTAGAATTAGGTAGTTTGCTTGATAATTTTAATATAGATATTTTAGGGAGTCTCAGTCAACAAATTGACACCCTTAAAATACAGAACAAGCTGAAAGATGAAAACACTGCATTATCTGTCTTTTGTTCGAGCTGTAAAAAGAAACATGCTCTAAGAAAATGTGCTTTATATTTAAAAAGCATAGAAACTTGTGTTATATGTGCAAAAAATCACGATACAAAAGAATGTCTCTCTATACCAAGTCTTAAGGTTGTGTCAGTAAAGAAGGAATCCCAAATCAGGTAGGCCCTCTTTACTTTATTGCCAAAAGACCATGGCAAAATCCTCAAGCAAATCAAACTCAAAACTTTAATCCTCAATAATTTGCACAATCTTCACAAAATAATTGGAATCCACCTGGCAGTCTTGGGCTCAACCACAATCTTGGAATCAAGGATGGAAAAATCCTTATGGAAGATATTTTGAATATCAACAATATCTGCCACCTTATCCAAATTTTCCACCACAATACTTCCCTCAACCCAACCAGTTACCTCAAACTCGAGATCAAAATGCAAATCCACAACTTTCTTTGCTATTCCATAAAGACCAAATCAATTACCTGTTCAACCACTCCCAAATCCAAACAATAAAACTTCACATCCTATTTACAACTTAGAAGGACAAAATCCTCAAACTTATATGATAACTCCATTAGATCTGAATAATGTTCAATTAAGGTCTGGTAGAGTATTAGAAAGGAAGAAACCATCTATTGTTATTCAGGAAACAGAAAAGAATTCTCAAAAAGATAATAATGACTCTGAAGAAGAGATTTCCCTTCCTCAGAAAGAAAATATTGAAACAAAAAAAAAAAATCATATACATTCTAATAATAATCCTATTATAGAACAACCTTCAGTATCTATCTCAAGGCCACCTTTTCCTGAAAGGTTGAAAATTGATAAAGGAGTAGAGAAACAAATCATATTGCCTGATTATGATATGTTAGATGAATTGAAAAATGTCTGTATAAAAATTCCTTTATTACAAGCAATAAAAGAAATACCGATTTTTGCAAAAACAATTAAGGAATTGAGTACTCAAGGATCAAGAAGAAAAAGAAAAGAAATAAAAAGAATTCAACTAGTCAGGAGAATTGCAGATATCATGATGGGGAAGACAACAATTCAAAAATATTTAGATCCAGGAAGCCCCATTGTGAAAACACACATCAATGGAATTGAAATACCAAACACATTGATTGATCTAGGAGCAACCATAAACATAATGAGCAAACAAACTATGGATAAATTGAAGCTTCCTAATCTTCAATACACACCAACATTGTTACAATTAGCATATAGGTCTGTAATTAAACCTGATGGTGTGTTAGAGGATATATATGTATCCTTATATTCTTGGGAATATCCTGTGATTTCATGATTTTAACACCCAAGAATAATTTAGGAGGACATCCATTAATTTTAGGAAGGCCATGGTTAGCTACAGTCGATGCTTTTATCAGTTGTAGATCAGGAGACATGTTTATCTCAGATGGAAGCTCGACAAAGAAATTTACATTGTACCCACATGCAAAAACAATGATAGAAGTAGAAAATGAAAAATGGATAGATGATGATAATAATATACAACCAATTTTCACTATTGTACAAATAAATGAAGAGGATCAAATTTTAATTTCAATAGAAAATAATGAACCCTCTTTATATTGTGACAATATTCAGGCTTTTCAAGAACAATGTAATATTGAATATCTATCATCTAGACAAATGTCTTTACATTCTATGGAAAAATTTGGAAACTCTTCAATAGAAATTTTTCCAGGGAAAATTTTGAACATCAATGAAAACCTGGAAGAATTATAGAAAAAGAAACTGGTAGAAATATTGCAAAAACACTCTTTTGCATATGCATGGGAATACACTGATATGAAGGGAATTAATCCTAAAAATTGCATGCATCATATTTATATTGAAGAAAATGCTAGACCAGTTCGACAACCACAAAGAAGAATGAATCCAAACTTAAAGGAAATTGTTAAAGAGGAATTGTAGAAACTGTTAAATGTAAATTTCATTTATCCAATATCAGACAGTCAATGGGTTTCACCCCTAGTAATCGTTCCTAAGAAAAATGGAAAATGGAGAGTATGCATTGATTACAGCTGGTCCCATAGTCTATCAATAAGACTTGAGACAGACAATGGCTATTACCACTACCATGCCATGGGTCAATACCCAACCTAATCTTGGCCCCATCATTTATCTTCCTATCCAAGCCAGAACATATCAAGTTAAGAGAGTTTAAAATTGTCCACCAAATCACAGATATATTTTGTCTCGAATTATTATGAAGACAAACTTGCTCATCTAAAGAATATGGAGCAATGTATTTATGAGATATGATCTGTGTCCAAACATTGGTGATAGATAAGACACACCATCTACACTTTGCAGTTATAGCCTTGGAAAAAAAGAAAATGTTTTTTAGGTCCCACCTGCCCAACAACTTCATAAGGCAAGACCATTTAACCCTAGGAAGGAAGAATTGATCCCGAGAGCCTTCCCATAAGAACTTAAAACAAATCCTCTGAGCTTGATCCAACACACCCTTAGGATTTCGGGCCAAAGACATCCAGTAAACTGGTATAGTCTCAAGAACACATTTAACTAAAACTAGTCTACCTACTCTAGAAAGTGACTAAAAGCTCAGACATTTTAATATTTTCTCCATTTTTGCAATCAACCACTTCCAATCATCCTTTTAATAGTAGTTGGCTTCAAATTAAAGCTCAAATACTTTAGACCAACTTCTATATCGAATACTGTTGACACCTAATCCTCGCGATTGGGTGAATTTATGTAAATAGTTAAATTAGGAATGTGAACAGTCATTAGGAGATGAACTGAGCAGTCACACCCTTTTGTATATAACAATAGCATACCTAATGAAATAGATCGAATCAGTTTTACTGCCTATTGGAGAGTTACTGCCTGGCCTGACATGGTATCAGAGCCAATTCTCAAAATAGTTGTAACTCCCTTCATTTTTGCTACTGAGGGTTGTACGCTGGTCTGTCATATGCATTCCTATTCCTAAGCGTTGTCCTGATCTGAGCACTGTCCCCTGAACGCTGTCCTACTTGCCTCAACGCCTCTGAAATATCTCTCGAATGTTTGGACTGACCCAACTGCGTTTTTAACGCTGCATCCTGTAAAGTCTACGTTTTTAACGCTGCTGGATTTGTCTGTCTCAAATTCATTGCATGTCTTGGAGCACAGTCTGCCCTTCATGCTCTTGCACGTTCTGACATGGTATTAAGCTTCGTGCAATAGGAGGGAATAAAACAAAGACACTTGGTCCTGGGCAACTAAAGCTGTCATGCAATCTGAGGGATTCGATCACTTGAATGAAAGTAACGCTGCTGAAGAACGCCTCTGTCTAGAGCGGAAGGCAGACAAACGTTTTTACTGCAATTGGTATGCGTTTGACTGCAATTTGTATTGTTTTTTATTACAATTGAATTCGTGTTGCGCTTGATTGAAATGGGAAATCGTGCTTGAAAGAAAATTTGGACCAAATCCAGATGTATATGGTTCAAAATGATGACAAAGTTGCAGAGATGATGATTGCCGTTGTGACAGATTTAGGTTGAAGACCGAAAAAAAATAAATTAAAATCTCATGAGAAAAGACAAGCATTACACTTTGTGACAGTTAGCTACTTGTGCACACATCTCCCCTGTGTGTCTTGTCTCGGTGTATTCGTTGAAATTATCGTGGAATCGCTCCGCCCTTCAGGCCCCGTTGTTTGGGTACGCTGTCGCGCACCAAATTCAGATGGTGAATGGTGTGTGAGCGCAGCGGAAGCGTGATGAGCCCAGGTCTCTTCCCAAGTTCGAATGGTATCAATGCATCTTGCTCAAATAAGTTTTGAATGCTGCCTGACATACTCTCTGGTGATTTTGTTTGGTTACTAGCACAGTTTTAAATCACTGTTTAGATTGGTCCGATATTTTTTACATGAAAACATTGGTGCGGTGAATTTCATGTGTAAGAATAATAATATATTATGGAGTGATAATATATTATTTTGAAGTGAATGTGACATGAAATTTTATTAAGTTTTTTTATGGCGATATGTTATATGGTTGAGAAGTGGAAGGTATAACATATATATTGTTTTCTATTAGTAGAAGTAATTTTTTTCTTACAGAATGCATTCAATCATCTCCATGGTAGGAATAGTTCTCACTGGCAAGGAGAACTATCCTGAATGGTCCTGGATGATAAAACACACCCTCATCTTCAATGAGTTGTGGAAATGAGTGTGTGTCGGAGAAGGAGACAATGACCCAGTACAGCCTACCTCAGACAAAGAGCTCGTCATTTGGGAAAACAAGAACAGCAAAGCTTATGCATTAATCGCAGCATCTGTAAATGAAGAGGTGAGTCGCCATATTTCGTCATATTCAACTGCCTTTGAAGCCCTACAAAAGCTGAAAGAACTCTATGACTCACATTCTCCACTTGAAGTTGTCCAACTCATGATTAAACTCTTCACTCTTGAACTGCAAAATAATGATCCTCTTGCTCTTGCATCTGAAGTAAAGTCTATAATGCATGATATCAAATCCACTAAGGTTGAGCTGGATATCCCTCTTATTGCTTTTCTCAAGGCACTTTATCCTACTTACTCCAATTATCTTGAGTCTTTGCAAGCAAATGGAAATCTCAAAGATATAACCTTTGACTCTCTTGTGAAAAAGTTTGTTGAAAGAGAGAAAGCTTTTGGAAAGAAGACAACCCCTGAGTCTTCTGAAGAGACTGTGTGCCTTTCTCATAAAGAAAATCATCCTGCTCAAGATTCTACAAGAGGAAGAAGTGGACGAAGAAGAAGAGGAAGATATTTTAGAGGCAGGGGGGCAGACATTCTCAAGGAGAAAAGGCAGATCTGCACTGCATTCGCTGCAAAAGAAATGGATCACATGATGCCTCTATATGCAAGCTACCATGGGACAAAATTGAGCAGAAAAGAAACCAACAGAAAGGTAAAACTGATGATACAGAAAAAGGTAAAGCACCTGAATCCGCTCACTATGTTGAAGCACAATGTAACATTGGAGTAAATGAAGATTTGTTTAATGCTTCACTTGCTTCATGGAAAAATGATTGGTTGCTTGATTTAGGAGCAACCTGTCACATGACTCATAGAAAATATTTTTTTGAAGATTTTACTAACAATGTTGATGGAGTAGTATACTTTGCAGATCAATCAAAAATCAAGCCATCATGGCTTGGCACAATCAGGCTTAAACTGCCTGGTCTTCCAGACTTTCTTCTGGATCATGTTCTATATCTCCCACAGCTCAAGAGAAACTTGTTGTCCTTGGTCCACATTCGCCAGCAAGGTCACTCCATTCATATGTTTGATGGCAAGCTTGAGGTAAGAAAAGCATCTGACCACTCACTTTTCATGAGGGGAATAGAAGAAGAAAGGCTTCTCAAACTATAAGGAACCTCTGCTCATGCACAACATTTTGTTGGCATTATGGTTCAAGTGTTGTCCTTGATGGCAACTCACTCAGTGGATGGTACAGGTGCTCAAAGGTTAGTACAGGTGATGGCAACTCAATCAGAAGACAGATCTCAGTACAGCATGGCAAGAAAGCTCATACACGCTCTTTCGTTAAGCCCAAGTCGCGTGTACACGCAAGTTAGATTCAGAAAAAGCGCGTGTATGTGGAAAGGTTCCTTTGGTTCATGGTGGTTAGACCTTGGAAGTTGTGCCTATGATTTCGGACCATTATGTCTCGACGGGCGTGTCGATCCCTAGTTTTAAAGTTGATGGTATTGTGTTACTATGGTTTTGGCTCTTGGTATTGAGAAAGGCCTAAGGCTATATAAGGAGAAGAAGATCATTAGGCAAAGATCATCTTTCGACAAGGCATGAATATCTAAGAGAGAAAGAGATCTTATATGCAGGTTCTGAGTTGGTTGATCTGAGCTAAGGAGAGATCTCATCGGTTGATGGAGAACTAGATCTAAGGAGAGATCGGGATCAAATGGTTTGAAATGCACTATCATGATATGGTTGATTATGCGTATTTCTAGATCTGCATATTGTCGCAATGTTACGTTCTGAGTCTAACTAATATCTGGTACAGCTGCAAATTGAGAAAGTTTATTTTTAGATCTGTACGCAGGTTGGATTCGGTAAAAGCGCGTGTATACGCGGTTTCTGCTCATTAAAGTAGCGTATATCTTTTGAAGATTGATTTGAGTTTACAGTGGGGTCTGACTGTTATTACAGAGTTCTGTAGTCTGCTCTGTGTTCTGGTAACTGGTGATTGACAGGGTTCAGTGGTTCAGTGATTCAAAGTTGGGTTGTTTTATGCTTCAATGATCTGTTGTGAAAATTGAATGAATTGTGGTCTTCAGATTGTAATGTTGTGCTTCAGGAATATCCAAGTCTGAAAATGTATGAAAAGTGATACCTGGAAGAAGGAAGATTGTAGGTCAGCACCTACGTACTAGTATCTTGGCTAGTACAAAAGAAAAAGGGGGTTGGAGCTCCCTTCCAAGGAAGTTTGGAGAACGAGAGAAGGTTGAAGCCTTCTGCAGGTTGTAGCCTGCGTACTGGTATAAGGCTGCACCAGTACAAAAGATTGTAAACTGAAGTTTCATATTAAGAAAGATAGAGACAACTTGCAGCAGGTGGTTTTCACCCACATTGGGTTTCCACCTTATATCTTGGTGTTCATGTGTGTGGCTTTTTATCTGTTCTGTTATACTGCACATGTTTACTGTTAATATGATGAATAATGTCCTGATGCACTTAATTGAAGAATAAGCCAACTAAATTGTGAGTTTTCTGCTTATACGCTGTTTTACTTCGTCACAGTAGCGTGTACACGCTGGTTCACTTAACTGAAGTAGCGTATATGTTTTTGAGCATTTGAAAAGTTTGATTAATCTGATAATACTGATTCACCCCCCCTCTCAGTATTATTTCCAACAATTGGTATCAGAGCAGGTCCTTCAGAGAAGCTTGATCGCTTGAAGGAAGATCATTCATCATGAGCAACTACGAGAAAGAAGCATCAATCAGGCCACCGGTTTTTGATGGAACAAATTTCAATTATTGGAAGGTAAGAGTTACTGCATATCTTCAATCTCTTGGTACAGAAGTTTGGGACATTGTAGAAACAGGCTATGCTTTTCCTTCAGCTACTCCTACAGATCCAGCTGAGAAAAAGGCATATGAAACAAATGCAAAAGCAGTCAGTACTCTATTAGGAAGTATATCTCAAACAGAATTCATGAAGGTCATGCACTTCAAATCAGCAAAAGAAATATGGGACAAAATGATCACTAGCTATGAAGGAGATGAACAGGTAAAGCAAGCTAAACTTCAAACACTCAGGATTCAATATGAGACTCTCAAGATGTATAATGATGAAAGTGTGGCTAATTATTTTCTTCGGGTAGATGAGATTGTTAATTGTATGAAAAATTTGGGTGAAGAAATAAGAGAAACTATAGTAGTTCAAAAGATTCTAAGATCTTTATCCCCAAGTTTGAATCTAAAGTATCTGCAATAGAAGAAAAAGAAAATCTCCGTGTTCTCACTATGTCTCAGCTACATGGAATTCTAACCGCTTATGAAATGAGAAAGGGAGGTCCATCTGACAGAAGGGAAGCTGCTTTTAAGGCATCAGGAAAAGAAGATTACTATGAAGCAAGCCATGTTCCAGAAGAAGAGGAAGAGAATCAAATTTTGTCAGAAATCTTCAAAGGGGTTCTGGAAGGTTCAGAGGTAAGCTACCTTTCAAATGTTTTGCTTGTGGGAAAGTAGGTCATTATGCTGCAAAATGTCCTTATAAGGATAAAGGAAAAGAACCTGCTAGATGGAACAAGAAACAAAGTGCAAATAGGAAAAGCTACTACACCCATGAAGATAGTGATGGCTTATCAAACAGTGATGAAGATGAACAAGGTAATAAATATAAGCTGTTAATGGCATTTGAAGATGATGATTATGAGGATGCTATAGATGTGGATAATCTCTATAATGAAATCACTAGACTCAAGAGAGGCATAGAAGAAAAGAATGTGATCATTGATACTTTGCAATTTCAAATTGATGAAAAGGAAAAACATCTTGAAAAACTAGAAGGTGAAATTGTTGGTCTCAGAAAAGAAATTGAGAAAACAAAAGCTATTAATCTTAAATTTGTCAAAGGATCTGAAACTTTGGATGAGATTATCAGTGTGCAGCGGTCTCCTCTAAACAAGACAGGTTTGGGCTATAATGGAGAAACCTCTCAAGCATCCACCTCAAAAAGTTATCTTGATGCAGCAAGAGGAAATGAGCGGAAGAACAATGAAGATAATCAGGTAAAGCAGGGACGAGTTACAAACAGAAACTATCAGGGACAATCCTCCTTAAGGATGAACAAAAGCTACAACCAACCACAGGTAAAATCTTCTCAGTTTGGCTCAAGAATAGATGAAAATAGAAATTACAATCAGTTGGCTGGTAGATTCAATAACCGCAGAAGCTTCTTCAATGGACAATGCTTTTCTTGCCACAACTTTGGTCACAGAGCAGCTCAATGTGTTGCATATAAAACAATCATGACTAGGGAAGCTCAAAAACAAAGAAGTATGACAGGGATTACAAAAAGGACCTATAACAACTTTTCGGTGCTTGAAAATGAAGTTGAATGTTCTATTTGCAATAATTTTGGTCATAAAGACTCTGAATGCAGGAGCAGGTTTCAGGAGAAAAAGGAACAAGCCACAAGCACCAAAACATGGAGAATAAAGGAACCTCAAACAGAAAGATGTGGGATAGCATTTTATGCAGAAGGACAGGAAAATCTATGGTACATTGACAGTGGATGTTCGAAACATATGACAGGTGATAAAGAAAAACTTGAATCTTATTCTACTTTAGAAAAGGGAAAGAAAGTTTCTTTTGGAAATGATACTCCTGCAACTATAAAAGGAAAAGGTATTGCTCCTTTGAAAGAAAAGGTCAAGGCTGGAAATGTTTTGTATGTTGATGGATTGAAGCATAATCTTCTAAGTGTCAGCCAGATGTGTGATCAAAAAACAGAGGTTATTTTCAGATCGAATGGATGTCTTGTTCGTGATCTTGATACAGGTAAAACAGTTCTCAAAGGCAAAAGAACTCCAAATAATCTGTACATATTTGAAGAAGGACAACAACAATGCTATCTTAGCAAGGATGAAGAGCACTGGTTATGGCATCGAAGGTTGGG
Source organism: Pinus tabuliformis (assembly GCA_031772625.1). NCBI lineage: Eukaryota > Viridiplantae > Streptophyta > Pinopsida > Pinales > Pinaceae > Pinus > Pinus tabuliformis. The sequence continues at coordinate 528,259,510 of CM062804.1, read as the reverse complement.
ACATCTAAGCTTCTCACAAATAAGGAAAGCATGCAAATATCAGGCAGTTCGCGATCTTCCAGATATCAAAATTCCAGACAACACCATATGCAAATCTTGTCAGTTTGGAAAGCAGACCAGAACTAACTTTCCAGAGAAGGAAGGATCAGCTAGCTTGCCTCTTGAGCTAGTCCATACAGATGTATGTGGTCCATTTAGGAAAAGGACACCTCGAGGAGAAGAATATCTGATATTATTCATTGATGATTTCTCAAGGTTTGTTTGGTTAGGGCTTATGAAGCACAAAGATGAAGCATTCGAAAAATTCAAATCCTTCAAAGCATTGGCTGAAAATGAATCAGGACACAAAATCAAGTGCCTCAGATCTGACAGAGGTGGGGAGTTCACATCAAATGAATTTTTTGATTTCTGCGATGAACATGGGATAAGAAGAGAATTCTCTACAGCTAGAACTCCTCAGCAAAATGGGGTTGTGGAAAGAATGAACAGAACTATCCAACAAATGGCTCGTGCTATGCTCGATGAATCAGGTACTCCTGCAACCTTCTGGGGAGAAGCCGCACATGCTGCTGTTATCATTCTTAACAAAACAAATGTCCGAGTAAACAGCACTCAAACACCTCATGAGCTTTGGAGTGGTAAAACTCCTTCCGTGAAGCATTTCAAAATCTTTGGGAGCAAATGTTATATTAAGAATACTGATGAGCAACTTGGCAAACTTGAACCTAGAGCAGATGAGGGCATTCTTCTTGGTTATTCTCCACATAGCAAAGCATACAAGTGCTACAATAAAAGACTTGGCAGAATTGTTGACAGTATTGATATAGTGGTTGATGAGAAGGGATATATTCCTAGGCAAGTTCATCATGAAGAAGATGAAGGTTACTCTCAAAGGCGAAATGATGAAGAAGAAGAACCTCAAGAAGAAGAAGAATCTCAAGAAGAACCAGAGGAGCAGACAAGAATAGAAGAGAAGACTCCATCCAGATATGTCCAAAAGAATCATCCAGAAACTCAGATTGTGGGGCAGAAAGAAGCAGGAGTACAAACAAGAAGGACACTTGCAGAAGCTTCAAGCTACTTGGCTCTACTCTCCTCCATTGAACCACAAAATGTGAAAGAAGCATGCAAAGATGAATGTTGGGTCAAAGCAATGGATGAAGAACTTGAGCAAATCGAAAGGAACAACACTTGGGAATTAGTTCCTAGACCAAAAGATAAGAATGTAATAGGAACAAAATGGGTCTTCAAGAATAAGTTAAATGAAAATGGAGAAGTAATTAGAAACAAGGCCAGACTTGTTTGTAAAGGGTATGCACAGCAAGAAGGAATAGATTTTGAAGAGACCTTTGCTCCTGTGGCAAGACTAGAGGCCATCCGAATGTTCCTTGCTCTCTCAAGCTTTCAAAACTTCAAGGTATTTCAAATGGACGTGAAATCAGCCTTCCTGAATGGAGACTTAGAAGAAGAAGTATATATTGAGCAGCCAGATGGGTTCATTCTTGGGAATGATCCAAACCTTGTATGCAGATTGAAAAAGGCTCTCTATGGGCTCAAACAAGCTCCAAGGGCTTGGTACTATCGGTTGGACAAATATCTTCACCAACAAGGCTTTTCAAAAGGATCAGCAGATAGCAATCTCTATATAAAAGTTGAAAATAACAAATTGCTAATTCTTGTTGTTTATGTAGATGATATTATTTTTGGCAGCAATGAAGAGACTATGAGTCAAAACTTTGCCTTGGTTATGCAGAAAGAATTCGAAATGTCACTTCTTGGAGAATTGACATATTTTCTTGGATTGCAAATCCAACAAAATGAAGGAGGTATCTTCTTGTCTCAAACCAAATACCTCAAGCAGATCTTGAAGAAGTATGGCATGGAAGAGTCAAAACCAGTATGTACACCCATGGTTACAGGATGCAGCCTCAGTGCAAATGATGAATCAGCAGCAGTCCACCAACCCACTTATAGATCCATGATTGGGAGTTTGCTTTATTTGACAGGTACTCGACCAGATATTACACATGCAGTAGGAATGGTTGGAAGATTTCAAGCCAACCCAAAGGAAACTCATCTTCAGGCAGTCAAAAGAATCTTCAAATATCTTCAAGGGACCCAAAACTATGGCTTATGGTATCCTAGAAATACTGATCTCACTCTTCATGCTTACACAGATGCAGATTGGGCTGGAAGTGTGGATGATAGGAAAAGCACAAGTGGAGGTGCTTTCTTCATGGGTTCCAGATTAGTATCTTGGTTCAGCAAGAAACAAAGTTCGATTGCCTTATCTACAGCTGAAGCAGAATATGTGGCTGCAGCATCTTGTTGCACACAACTTCTTTGGATGATGCAGACCTTGCAGGACTTTCAAATCACTTGCACTCCACCTGTCTCTATCTTATGTGATAATACAAGTGCAATCAGCATTTCAAAGAATCCAGTCATGCACTCAAAGACCAAGCACATACCAATCAAGTACCATTTTCTTCGGGAACAAGTGCTTGAGCAGAAGGTCAAGTTGGAGTATGTTCCTTCTAAGGAGCAAGTTGCTGATATTCTCACAAAACCACTGCCCAGGGAAACTTTTGAATATCTCAGACAAAAGCTGGGAGTAGTTAATGCTTCATCCTGTTGTTGAAATTTGTTTGTTCTACAGAAAAGTTGGTATACGCAGGTTACGGAAGGATATGAGCGTATACACGCGGATTCATGGTGGGAAAGTCGCGTGTATGATGGACGCTTGTTGCAGAAAGAATATCCGCGTACATACGCTGTTTTATACAGGAGAAAACGCGTATATGAAGTTTTGAACAGCAAGGGAAAACTCTGAAGTTCTGAACAGCAATAGGAATGTCAGAATTATTCAGGCACAGTTTCAGGGAGTGCAACAGGCACAGGTTCAGGGGGAGCAGCTCAAAAGTCTCATAAAGCATTGTTGGCATTCAGATGTTTTGGTTGTTGGTTTCAGGAGAAGGAGCTCAGAAAGAAATTCTAGTTGCTGATCTAACAAGATGTTTATCAGATGCTGCTGATGTCTTTCCTAAGTCTTGGTCTAGATCTGTTGTCTCTATGTCATGTATCTCTCTTGTCTCTTCTATGGTGTCAAGGTCATGTAACGGCCTTTGTTGGTTTCCCCACTATGCCTGGGATGAATGATGAAATGTTCATGTATTATCATGGTTAGGTGGATGAGTCAATATTGATGTATCCCCACTTGGTTGGGTGGATGAGTCATTTTTTTATATCCTCACTTAGTTGAGAAATGGATGTATGTATGAGTCTTTGGTGATAGGAAGGTCTTTTATGATGTATAGAGTCATGTTCTTCTTGAAGAACATCTTTTGCAGATCTTGCCTACAGTCAAGGGGAGCATGAACAGCACTTGGTGAGCAGGATGGATAGATTGGTACTCTTTGGCATTCACAAAGGGGGAGCACACTTGGAGATTTCAGCATGTACTCAGGGGGAGTATGGACATCAGTATGGACAGCAGAAGGATTACCAAGGAAGAGAATATCTTGGTCCTCCCTTTGCCCTTGATGTCAAAGGGGGAGAGTGACTTGGTGTGGTGGTTGCCATCAAGTCCAAAGGGGGAGATTGTTGGCATTATGGTTCAAGTGTTGTCCTTGATGGCAACTCACTCAGTGGATGGTACAGGTGCTCAAAGGTTAGTACAGGTGATGGCAACTCAATCAGAAGACAGATCTCAGTACAGCATGGCAAGAAAGCTCATACACGCTCTTTCGTTAAGCCCAAGTCGCGTGTACACGCAAGTTAGATTCAGAAAAAGCGCGTGTATGTGGAAAGGTTCCTTTGGTTCATGGTGGTTAGACCTTGGAAGTTGTGCCTATGATTTCGGACCATTATGTCTCGACGGGCGTGTCGATCCCTAGTTTTAAAGTTGATGGTATTGTGTTACTATGGTTTTGGCTCTTGGTATTGAGAAAGGCCTAAGGCTATATAAGGAGAAGAAGATCATTAGGCAAAGATCATCTTTCGACAAGGCATGAATATCTAAGAGAGAAAGAGATCTGATATGCAGGTTCTGAGTTGGTTGATCTGAGCTAAGGAGAGATCTCATCGGTTGATGGAGAACTAGATCTAAGGAGAGATCGGGATCAAATGGTTTGAAATGCACTATCATGATATGGTTGATTATGCGTATTTCTAGATCTGCATATTGTCGCAATGTTACGTTCTGAGTCTAACTAATATCTGGTACAGCTGCAAATTGAGAAAGTTTATTTTTAGATCTGTACGCAGGTTGGCTTCGGTAAAAGCGCGTGTATACGCGGTTTCTGCTCATTAAAGTAGCGTATATCTTTTGAAGCTTGATTTGGGTTTACAGTGGGGTCTGACTGTTATTACAGAGTTCTGTAGTCTGCTCTGTGTTCTGGTAACTGGTGATTGACAGGGTTCAGTGGTTCAGTGATTCAAAGTTGGGTTGTTTTATGCTTCAATGATCTGTTGTGAAAATTGAATGAATTGTGGTCTTCAGATTGTAATGTTGTGCTTCAGGAATATCCAAGTCTGAAAATGTATGAAAAGTGATACCTGGAAGAAGGAAGATTGTAGGTCAGCACCTACGTACTAGTATCTTGGCTAGTACAAAAGAAAAAGGGGGTTGGAGCTCCCTTCCAAGGAAGTTTGGAGAACGAGAGAAGGTTGAAGCCTTCTGCAGGTTGTAGCCTGCGTACTGGTATAAGGCTGCACCAGTACAAAAGATTGTAAACTGAAGTTTCATATTAAGAAAGATAGAGACAACTTGCAGCAGGTGGTTTTCACCCACATTGGGTTTCCACCTTATATCTTGGTGTTCATGTGTGTGGCTTTTTATCTGTTCTGTTATACTGCACATGTTTACTGTTAATATGATGAATAATGTCCTGATGCACTTAATTGAAGAATAAGCCAACTAAATTGTGAGTTTTCTGCTTATACGCTGTTTTACTTCGTCACAGTAGCGTGTACACGCTGGTTCACTTAACTGAAGTAGCGTATATGTTTTTGAGCATTTGAAAAGTTTGATTAATCTGATAATACTGATTCACCCCCCCTCTCAGTATTATTTCCAACACATTTCTCATATATTTCTCATCATGAAGAAGGTACACTTCCATCAAGTTTATTATGGCATGCTAGATTTGGACATTTAAACTATGACAGTCTCCGCTTATTGAAGAAAAATGGTGTTGCTGGTTTGCCTACAATTCCTAGGAAACATAAGCAATGTGATGCTTGCATTCTAAGAAAGCATAGCAAACAGTCTTTTCATGATTCACATTCAAAAGCACATAGGAAGCTTGAACTCATTCATTCAGATTTATGTGGTCCAATGCCTGTTCCTTCTGCAAATGGAAATAAATATATCATGACATTTATTGATGACTACACCAGAATGTGTTGGGTTTATTTATTGAAGAACAAATCTGATGCTTTTCAAACATTCAAGAATTTTCATAAATGGATTGAAAATGATGCACAATATCATATTGGGTCTATTCGCACTGCTAATGGAAAAGAATACACATCAAATGAAATTGAAAACTATCTTCGCCAACATGGGATCAAACATCAAACAATTGTGCCTTATAATCCCCAACAGAATGGTGTAGCTGAAAGAATGAATAGAACAATCTTGAATATGGTACGATTCATGCTTTTCTTCAAAAATGTAAAGATAATGTTTTGGGCTGATGCTGTTCTATGTGCTGCATATATAAAGAATAGATGTCCATCTAATGTTATAAGAAACAAGACTCCTTATGAATTGTGGTATGGACATGTTCCCTCGGTAAAACATCTCAGGGTCTTTGGTTCCACCTGTTATGCTTTGATACCAAAGGTACATAGAAACAAACTTGGTGCTAGAAGTCGTAAGTGTATATTCCTGGGGTATTCAAACACCTCCAAAGCATACCGCCTCTATGATGAAGTAAATAAAAAGTTTGTTGTATCTAGAGATGTAATTTTTCTTGAATCATCCAAATCTGACAATGTTGTTGAGTGGCAACTTGATCGCTTGGATAGATTCGCAAAAACAAAATCATTTCAAGAATTTGATAATCAGATTCCACATCTTGAAGGGGGGATTCCTATTCTAGATCAACATGTGGAATCTTCTTCTGAAGAACACTCTCCCCCGAATGAAACTCCAACAACGGATGATGCTTTAAGTGATGTAATTGATAGAATTGGGAGACTCAATCTTGATTCAGTCCCAACTCAATCAACAGAGCAGCCTGGACCATCTCAGAAAGGTCCCCCAAAGTGGCTGACAAAGACACTTGAAAGTGTTCATCCTGATGAAATTGGAAAAACAGGAACCAGAAATTCAAACTGGCAAAATGGAGGTGATGTAGATGACTCTAATTCACCTGTTGATATGGATGTTTCTTATGATTGTGAATTGAACTTGTCTACATATTTTGAACCAACTTCCTTTAAAGAAGTTGCTTCTCATGATGAATGGAAAGAAGCGATGCAAAAGGAGTATGATTCCCTCATAAAGAACGACACTTGGAAGCTGGTTGATCGTCCATTTGGAACCAAACCAATTGGCTGCAAGTGGGTCTATAAGAACAAGTACAAAGTTGATGGCTCACTTGACAAGCACAAACCTAGGCTTGTGGCAAAAGGTTTTGCACAGAAAGAAGGGGTCGATTATGAGGATACTTTTGCGCCCACAGCAAAATGGGCCACCATCTGGACACTCTTTGCACTAGCAGCCCAGAACGCTTGGAAAGTCCATCAAATGGATGTAAAAACTGCTTTCTTGAATGGAGATCTAAAAGAGAATGTTTTTATGTCCCAGCCTGAAGGATTTGCTATGAAAGGACATGAACATAAAGTATGCAAACTTGTGAAGTCCTTGTATGGCCTCAAACAAGCACCGCAAGCCTGGTATGAAAAACTAACTGAGCATCTTCTGAAACTCAACTTCAATCATTTTGATCTTGATGATGCAACTTTATTTGTCAAGAAAGTTGGCAAAACAATTGTATATCTTGTGGTATATGTAGATGATCTTTTAATGACAGGGAACAATGAAAGCTACATTGCATCCATAAAGAAGGAATTGGGGAAAAGTTTTGAAATGACTGATTTGGGCTATGTTCATTACTATCTTGGCATTGAAGTAACCCAACATCCAAAATCCATATTTCTTTCTCAAAAGAAATACATTGGAGATTTGTTAAACAAATTTGGCATGACAGAGTGCAATCCTCTTACTACTCCAATGGAACAAAACTTAAAGCTCACATCTATTGAAGGAAAGGAATTTGAGGATGCAACAAAGTATAGACAGCTTGTAGGAAGTCTCAACTACCTTACTACTACCAGACCAGACATTTCATTTGTTGTTGAAATCCTCTCCAGGTTTATGCAAAAGCCTTGTGAGGGATATTGGTCTGCTGCAAAAAGAGTTCTAAAGTACTTGAAGGGAACTCAAGACTTTGGAATCAAGTACACACAGGTGGATGACTTCAGTTTGATCAGATACTCTGATTTAGACTTCGATGGAGACAAAGAAACTGGGGTATCTACTTCAGGATATGCTACGAGTCTTGGATCAGGAACTGTCTCCTGGAGATCAGGCAAACAATCAGTTCCAGCAGATTCCACAACAGAAGCAGAATACGTGGCAACAGTTGAAGCAACAAAAGAAATTGTGTGGCTCAGGAAAATTCTTGAAGATTTGCAAGTAAAACAAGTACAATCAACTCCACTCATGATTGACAACACCTCTACAATAAAGTTGGCCAAGAACCCAAAGTTCCATGATCGAACAAAGCACATCAATACTAAATATCATCTGATCCGACATCATGTTGAGGCCAAAACAATCCATCTCCGTCATTGTTCCACAAATGAGCAAATTGCAGACATCTTCACCAAAGCGCTTGGAAGAGAAAAGCTTGAAAGATTTAGAACAATGCTTGGACTCACCAACATCCCTTCAGATTAAGGGGGGAATGTTGACACCTAATCCTCACGATTGGGTGAATTTATGTAAATAGTTAAATTAGGAATGTGAACAGTCATCAGGAGATGAACTGAGCAGTCACACCTTTTTGTATATAACAATATCATACTTAATGAAATAGATCGAATCAGTTTTACTGCCTATTGGAGAGTTACTGCCTGGCCTGACAAATACCACAAAAGGGAACATAGAACAAATATATTGAATCTCTTGATCATCCAGATTGAAAATGGATATGGAAGATTTCATTTCATTTATAAACATATACATAGCCTTCCCTAATAGTAGAAGGATTTCTCGTAGTTCCTAGATATCTTTGACCATCCATTGCAAAAGATTAGGATATCATCGATAAAAATTAAATGAGTAATTGATAGGGCATGTGCAATAACCACCCATTTAAACTCACCCCTCCTCTTTACATCTTACAATATATGACTAAGGCTTTCAGAAACTAGTAAAAAGAGGAGCGGAGTCAATGAACACCCTTGTCTTAAACCACACTGCATAGAAGAAAGATGGCACCGAACCATTAATTAGAAGTACAAATGATATAGACATCACACAACTCATAATCCAATTGATAAATGGAACCGCGAACCCAAAATGAATTACAAGGAGACAAATAAAGAGCCATTTTACTTTATCATAAGCCTTTCAGAGATCTATCTTTAAAAATGCCCCTTTAGCCTTCAAAATTTTCAGGCTATGAAGACACTTTTGTGCCACCCTTATGGCTTCATGAATCTGCCTCCCCTCCAAGAATCCAAATTGTTATTGAGATATGGACTTAGAAAGGATAAGATTTATCCTTAGAGCTATAATCTTTGAGATTACCTTGTAAACACAGTTACATACGGATATATTCCTAAAATCCTCAAAAGAAGAAGGGTTATCAACCTTGGGGATTTAAGGCTATAAAGGTAGAGTTGAGACTGGTAAAATCATACCTTCCCACCTGGATTCATTTACAACCCTTAACAAATCAAACCCCGAAGTGTCATAGAAATCTATAAAAAATTCCACAACTAAGCCATTAGTACTAGGGCTCTTATCCTTTTGGAAACTAGAGATAACAACTTTAAGTTCTTCATTAAACAATTCCTCCCTCAAGATCCTATTATCGTCAACCTCCAAAAAGTTTGGAAAAAATTGAGCCACGCGAACGACTTCATCAATAGAAGTCCCCTCAGGTTCCTTAAATGTAGATTTGAAATGGGACATGCCTAGAGAGACAAGGTCCTCAAGAGATGTAACCTCTCAACCATCAGTCCCCTCCATACTCCATATAGTGTTTTGGATTTTCCAACCTTTTGCATAGGCATGGAAGAACTTAGTATTTTCATCACCATAATCCATTTAGATAGCCCTACTTTTAAGGTGTCAAGTAGCTTCCCTATGTTGGAGAATGCAGTGGGGCAACTTATTGATTTAATTCTCCTTAAACTTAATAATTGATTGTGAACTTTATTTTTCTTCTTGTGTTTCTATATTATATATTTTTATCAAAACAAGAGAAAAACCAATAAAGACAATGGACACAAAAATTAGGCTCCAAGCCAGGGGAAAACTCAGAAAAACTCTTCTCTTCTTATAGATTTTGATTCAAATGAGAAAACCAAGACCCAAACCCTAGACCAAGTCGTCCTCCAAGCACCAAGTCAACCCTCCAAGAAGCCCTTCCAATTAGGTCAGAGATGAACCAAATCAACAAGGATAAATTCTGCTTCAATCAACTTCCAAATTCAATTTTGGCCCCCAAATTCGACCTGCGATTTCGACCTGTAGTAGCTACAGAAACCCTAATTATTTTTCCAAGAGATCCTTATTTTGGAAAATTAGGGTCTTCCAAGTCAATGACTCATACCCTTTACAAACTGCCCCAATCAAGGTCTCAGTCTTGCAACTTCAGATCTACATCTCAAACTTCAACTTTTGGTCCTACAATCTACCTAGAAACCCTAAATTCTTGCACGTGTGAGAGAAAGATAGTCACAGAAGTCAAATTTTAGTTTCTCCTTCAGATGCTCTCTTCTTCTCGACCTTCACTCTTGTTTTATTCTCTTCCCCAGCTCAGATCGAACTTCTTGCTTGAGAGATTGAATGGTGTTAAATGACATCGAAGTTGCCTATATTTATAGTCTTCCATGAGGTCAAATAGGCTCATCTAGGCCAACTTGTCATTGCGAGGTCTGACTTGTGCTTGGAGGTTTCTAGGATTTTCTAGACTCAAAATTAATATCTTTTTCATGTTACAACTTGCCTAATATGTTCTTATATAAATGATAATGACTTTCTTAACTGAAGAAAAATATTATTTTGACATAACAAACCCTAGAAGCACGAAGAACATGTTTTACCTAGATGACCATGAAAATGGAGCATGGAACCCATGCTTGAAAACAATATTTTTGTTACTTCTTTTTTCTTGTAACAATAAAGATATACATATTGACATGAGTACATTGACAATTATGAAGACCGAAGCTAGTTACATTTTCCAACACTCCCTCTTAACTAGGGAGGTATTCATAATTGTATACCTAGTACAAGGTTATTCTCAAACCGAAGAGTTCTCATAAGAAGAATCAGATTGGTAACCCATCTTTTATCAACATTATTACCAACATTGTCAACATAGTAAGGCCTTAACTTGACAAGCTACATAAGCATAATGCTGGGAGGTTTTATGTGAGATACCACACTACCTCTTCAAGGTAAGACTCCATCTGGATGTTCACTATGTATTTCCTTTTAGGACTATTCTTATCTTTGATTCCAAATCCTCAAATAATATATTTCCTCTTTGACCACTCTTGTCTTGGATACATGTCCAATCCTCAAAGAGAGTTGATCCTCTTCCTATCTTGGATTTTTTATCCTCGAGGAAATCATAGATGCTTATCCAATCCTCCATCCACCATTCTCCCTCCATGGTCTTCACTTAGACTTATGATTATTAGTCCTGGTCAAGTGCATGACACATGAAGAACACAATACGGATGTGATGTCCATCATCACTCCCTCTAAACCAGAGAGTATGTAACACCCTCGGTTAAAATTCCATGTAATAAAGTTAATAAAGGAAAAATAAGACCAAGGCCATGGGATACGTACTCCAAGCTGAATGTTAGGCAAAAACATAGTGATGGGTATCACTTGTGATTAATTTATGGCTATGGATATTGGCAAAGGCAATGGCAAAGGCAAAGAGACATTTATTGGCATTTTATTTATGAAATAAAGGGAAATAGGAGAAAAGAAAGGTGAAACGTCACAAAATTACATGTGAGGAAAATTGAAGGAAAAATAGAGGAAAATGAAGAAAATAGAAGCCTCAAAGCTAAAAAGGCTTATGAGGATAAACTCACAACCTTTTGTTAGTTTTAGCTTGGAGCTCTCTTCTATTCTCTCTCTCTCACACTCTTGCACACTTAGAGTTTCTTGGAGCATTGTGGCATGCTTTGGATTTGGAGAAAGAAGGCAAAGTAAAGGTAGGAAAGCGCAAGGGGATAGCAGGATCAACAACTACAACGAGTTTGCTTTACAGGTACCGAGTTACATGTATGATTTCCTTGCTAGTTTTTGCATGCATGATATGTGCATGCAATTAATTGGTTATGATCTGTCATTGGCATGGAGGATTTGCCTAGATTAACAGTGGTTTTGTCTAGCTTTACCATTTCCTGGATAACCATGGTGTTGTGGGTTTTCGCATTTGTTTTATGATTGGTACTCATGTTCCTCATGGCTATGGGTTGAGTTACTAGTTCCTAGAGCCTTGGTTGGAGAAAGATCTAGAAGCCCTGGAACAACTTGGGTTGAGTTACTAATCCTGGAAGCCTTGGTTGGAAAAACGCTTTGGAGCCCTTAATGGGTTGAGTTACTAGTCCTGGAGCCTTGGTTGGATAAACACTTTGGATCCTTGTGACAACTATGGGTTGATTTACTATTCCCGGAGCCGGGTAGGAGCAAACACTCTAGAGCCCTAAACAACTTGGGTAGAGACTGATCTAGTGATGGTTAGTGATGTCCGACTGCGAGGTGGAATCACTGGTTGAGGGTTGAGGTGGTTTAGCCTCTAAAAGCCTTGGTTTGGTTTTGGTTGGTTTATTCCATGAGATCCCACATTCATGCTTGGAATATGGCACGGGTGTGATTCGTTGAAAGAGAGATTTGGTTCAGCGCAATCTATGGTGGGGTTGTATGTGGGAGTCCCTGACTTGGTTGGATTTGCATATGTTAATAAGAGCTCTTTCCCTCTTGTATTTCATGAGTATCTATACTTGCTATTATGTGGCTCTAATGGTTGTTCTATCATTGTTATGATTCTGGTTATGTGCTGGTTATATGCATGGTTTCATGATAGATTTTAATTATGGCTCTTAACATGTTTTGATTGGTAAATGAATGGTTACTGAATGCATGACCTAATAGATGTTATTATAGCCATTGTGAGAGGGGATTAGTCCTCCTTTATTCCCATATAAGTATCAAACCCCTATATTCAGATATGCATTGATGACCTATAGATTACATGTCCACAATGTGTTTGACAAAATGCCTAGTATGTTATGGTCAGTTTAGGTCAAGTTCTGAGTTGAGATTAAATGTTTAGCTTTGTCATTGTGTCAATTATGGTTCTCTGGTGAGCTTATTGAATTAATGAACATATAGGTATTTATAACCTACAGTTATTATGTTCACAAAGTATTTGTATAAATGAGTAATTCAGACCTCAAACTTCCCAGGGTAATAACTTTTCCATACGATTTCCGTTTTACTACCATAATACCTCGTTTCGAAGATCTCCATGAGGAGGAACTGGGATTCAACTTCTTTTGGATTCTCCATTTTCCTTGAAAATGTCATTTAGGCCCTCAAAACAACGTTGAAAGTTTAGAACCCGAGAAAATTGCTAAAAATAGAAAGTTATGTTAAATTTAAGGACATGAAACTTAAAAGAAATAGTGTTGGGTCAAGTTGGGTTGATAACAATGTGATCATGTGTCACTGGGTGGCTATAGTCATTTATGGATATATGGACCCAATTTTTCATAAGTGCATCTTGGTAATCGTGTCTCACATAATAACTCTCATCTTCATGTTTACCCTAGTGAGCAGGTTTTAAAGTGAGTAAATATGGGAGTGGGGTGGTTACAGAGTAGATCCTCATTCCCTCTTTATTAGGGAATATATCCTTACTCCTATTCAAGGAGACTCCTTTACTCCCTCTCAAATATAGAGGAGATTCTTAACTTCCTTTCAATTGGGAAGCCATATCCACAAGATCTCTATCTTGTTCTCGTAAATGTATCAACTACTAGTTCTTCTTGGAGATCACTGCATGGCTCCCTCTTTCCTTTTTGTATCTCATCATATTGAGCTTTCTTTCTTCCTAAATGTTGTAGAGCCATCTTCTTCTTTTAATCCAGTGACATGATTCAGACCATCACTCTTGCACATCACTTTCCTTTAGTCATCAATAATGAAGGCATTATATTGAGCCTTATCAAACTTCAAGCTATTCATAACTCCCTTTAAATATGAAAGTGATCTTTGTAGGGATATGAACATCGGGTTATCTTCTTACACAACCACCTTTCAATTCCAAGGTGATGATATAAACATATTGACTACATGATCCTTCAAGGATTACCAAAATCATTCCCTCAATCCATATGTTCTTTGAATCGAGTTTAACCCTAAGAGTTGAACTTACCTCAACTTTCATCATGCATTTATACAATATCTTTTTAGGTAGCAAAACAATATGTTAATCAAATAACCGATATCAAAAAATTAAAATTAGACTTACCTTATCATGATGGCCCTTTCATTAGAGTATTTTGTTCATTTGAGTCTTTTGAGTTCAACATCCCTTTGTATGATTCATCTCCACATTATATAAGAATCCTTCTCCATGCATTCATTTAATCAAGGTGCCCATGGATTGAACTTGATTACCAAGCTACAATATCTTCCCTGGACTTGTCATTGTTAACTCCCTTTCTTTCTTCCGGAGACTATACTTAATGTTCATCAATGTTGTCATATTTATGCCATGCAATCTTGTGTGAGAGAGCTTTGAGATCCATCCATTCCAAATCACGTCACATTATTCTTTTAGGAATTGTGTAACCATCTGGAAGACTTTCCAAGCATACCTTTGCAACCATCTAGCCATCCTTTCTTGAACGAGATTGCTTCTTGTACTTATCAAACATAGGTTACTTTTCCTAGGAGTAGAAAGACTTTAATATGCCCTTCACACTGCAACTTGACCATTTGCATTCCTTCATCCTTCAAAAGTGTTTTTTCCATACTAGATGGAATATATACTATTCATAATGCCACTTCCAAGAATCTTCCAAAATGATGATTCTTGTAGGATCTTGATTATCCCTCTTTGCAAAATGACTACCTCTAACATGATGTTAGAAAATACTTGGATGAACTATAATATGCAATATGGTCCCAACCTTCTCATTCTTGAAAGCTAGAAGATTCCTACCAAATAAACTTAATCAAGTAGACTCTAATTCTTCTACTATCACATGCTTTTATCTATGATGTCGTGCTTTGTACAAAAACCAAGAATCTCCTAGAATATACAACAATGCATGTTATTCTACTTTCTACTTAATAAAAGAAAGACAAATTTCATAAAGAAATTGACAGTGATGGAGCTTCCTTCAATAGTAGAGATCCTTGGGATCTTCTCCTTTCAAATTCTTCTCAGGTTCTCCCTTTTCTTCAACTATGTGTGTTGTGGGGAAAAATGCCTATGCAGGACGATCCTATCCACCTAAGGTGTGACAGTGCCTTAGCAACAAACAGAGACAGCTATTCTAGTATTCTTCCTTTATGAATTAAGAATGAAGAGAGATAGATGGACTAACCGGTGTCTTCCGTTTGTCCCTCGATCTGGTCTCTCTTCTCTCTGTGAGTTCCCAGCTACTTGCTTTCTCGCTCGCCCAGGTTCAAGAGGTTTCTGCAAGATCACAAGAAGAGAACACTACACAAGACATGGATTCATATTCATAACTAGTTCAGGATTAGAAATAAACTAAACATACTAATGCGATCATACATCAAAGATACATTAGTATATAGGAGAAACCAAGATAGCTTTATTGATGAATAACAAGGTTCAGGAAGAGATACAACCCAGAGGGCTCCAATCCAGCATCTCCTTCCCAGCAAATGGAATTCCTATCTTCACCCCCTTCAAAGCATTAAGCACCCAATGATTCCAATCTCAAACCAACAACAATTCTTTGCAATAACAAAATTCCAGCCTCTAGATCTCATGGAGGAGAGATCCATATATAGATGTTTGGAGAGAGGATGAGTCAGCTTGAGATCTGACTAGTGTCCTCTCCCTCTGTCAGTTCTTGATTCCACTTGGAGGTTCTTGCTTCCACTTGGAGATTGGGAACCTCTTACTCATCACCAGTCAAATTCACTGAGGCAAGTGTCATTG
The DNA here is from genome assembly GCA_031772625.1 of Pinus tabuliformis. Lineage (NCBI taxonomy): Eukaryota > Viridiplantae > Streptophyta > Pinopsida > Pinales > Pinaceae > Pinus > Pinus tabuliformis. Next base: position 528,244,034 of record CM062804.1, on the reverse strand, counting down.
AGGAAGATTCTGGAAGCTTCCTGGGTCTTGACACCTCTTGGAATGAACTTGCCATTTGTCAAATCTCGCTCAGCGCACCCTGGTAGTGCTTCTACCTGCGTTGCAGTGCAGGTAGCCAGTGTTGACTTTGACATTCAGCGCAGACAGCTAGTGGAGCCACTGAATTGATCCTGAATTGACTTGTTTTTGAGTAGTTTCTGGTGGAGAACTTCTGTGAATTGTTGTGGTTTGTTAGCCTTGTTCCTCTAGGGGTAGGAACAACATGTTTAGGGACTTTGGATCCCTTAGATTATGGACATTTCATGCTCAATGTTGTAAGGCACAAAAATGTCTATAACAATTGCCCCCTAAAGTATGAGGCCGTTTATCGGGTGAAATGCTTTATCAGGAGGATCCGAAGTTCATCCAATGCTAGGAGGAGACCTGTAATAAGATACAATACAATACATTATTTTTCATACTGCTTTCATGATCTGGCTGAGGCGAGCATTCCCATGCTCAGCTTTATAAATTCATTTTCCTGTACATAGAACAGACAATCGTCTGGTGGTAGACTGATAATTTTGATGAAATTATCATCCTTTGGGTAGGATGATTATCTGCTACAATGATGTACATGTCAATGTCTTTATCTTTCCTGAATGTATATCGCAGCCCGGATGGATGAAACTAGATCCGGGGTCTTCAAACTCATTCGATCTTCACTCTAAGTACAAGTCGATCCATGTGAGAAATGTTCTGAAGTCGAACATGGAAAGACATCGCTTGATTACCGGTCAATGAGGTAAACCGTTAACAAGCGCGAGAGGAATCACCGATAATGATAATGACCCTCAAGGTACTGCAGTACAATTCACGTGGTGTGAATAAAGGACTTGGCGTCGAACACCACGCAAAATCTTTCGGTCGAAGGTCATTGATGTATACCTGTCACCGGAAGTGAGAAACTTGCCATTGAGGGATGCAAGCTTCAAAGTACTGAAGGGGTTGTTCCTAGATCAACTTCTTCGATAATGAGCTGACGTCGGCAAGAAGCGATCCGTCAAAGGAGGGCCTTAATGAATCCCACATCAATGACACGGAACGGAGCTAATGATTTTGATGGAGGTGAAAACGATCTTTGACATATGATTCAGGGTGGCGGTCATGAAAGGATGAAGGATAATGTATGGCAGTGGATGGGACACGGTTGACTTTTCTGAACGACTTCTCTTGAACATATGGCGACACTGATGCGATGGATCGGTAGCATTACCCCAAATATGGATGGTATGGCGAGACCATGGATGTGACCGGTGAATGAAACAACCCAACCCGATTGTGGTACGAAGGAAAAGTGTCATGTTCAAGAGCGACTTGCTACCATCAAAGTTTTCTTGAGTTTCTCCCAATTTTTCCCCAGTCATTGCTGACCAGTACCTCTTTATTTTTGTCAAGCTTGAGGAGGATAACATATGCTTGTTCTATAACCTGCCCTTCGGGCAAGCCCATCGCTATGTTTTAACGAGCCTAGCGATAGTGAAACTCGTTCTCGTCTAAAGACAAGTTTGTCGCTATTTAATGATTTTAACGAGTCTAACGACAAAGATAACTCGGTCCTTTTCATTTTTAGAGAGTCTGAAAAGGTACATAAAGTTAACTCCAAAAGTCCTTTTTCGTCATCTAATCCCTTAAGTCCGAAAAAGTATAAAACGATACAGAAGGGATAAGTTTTCGATAGTTTTAACGAGCCGAATAAAACAAGCGCTCGATCTTTTTGTGCAATAATCCCTCAGGTCCAAAAAGATTAAAATCTAGAGGAGGGATAACACTTCCTGTCCCTTTAACGAGCTGGAAGGCCAAGGACTTGACCATCTTTTCATATTTTACGAGTCAGATGAAAAGAGCTTAAAGAAGACTCGTCTTTTGAGGAACGAGTGATAAAACGGGTTAGCAGCTGATTCCAGGTACAGGTTGGAATTTTCCAATCATGGTAGTGTCACAAGGATGGCTAGTGAAATCACTCTTCGCAGCTGTTCCTCAAAATGGGTAAACAAACATATGGAGGTGAACGATCGGCCAATGGAAAAGTGGAGGTGACAGTGCAAACACGACCAAGGCTTTAATGGCTGATAATATTACATTCACTGTGGTTATTTACCGGGATGGTTCATTTTTTAACGAGCTTAAACGCGGGTGGAAACATTTGCTCGATTTTATGTTTATTTTTTAACGAGCATGAACTATACGATAAAACTGCTCGGATCTTGCGTTTATTTTTTAACGAGCATGAACTGTGTGCTAAAACTGCTCGAATCTTGCGGTTATTTTTTAACGAGCATGAACTGTGTGCTAAAACTGCTCGATGATAAGTTTGCATGCCCCCAGCATAACAACGCAAATCGAGGTGCATGTCCCCCAAGCTTCTTTGCATTCAACTTGGTGGTTGGAATGAAGGTTTACCTTTGAGATTTGGAAAGGGGATTGTTTCATTTTTTAATGAGGTTGACACAGTAAAAGAACTATCCTCATGACTCCTTGTTTCATTTTTTAACGAGGTTGACACGAGATAAGAACCGTCCTCGGAGTCCAAATCCATTAGATGTAGAAGGTTTCATATTCCACTGTGGCCACTTCCGCCAGATTACTTGGAGGCGGTAGGGAAAAAGTACCCATTAAAGCAGGGTCTTTTAGGAGACCTACTTCGATATTTTGGAGCGAATGATTGCTTCCATGGATCATTGGAATGCTTCCCGTAACTTGTGAACTGTTGGGGAGAAAAGTTTGTTGGTCGACGATTGTAATTCCTCCTTGGAAGGGAAATGCAATCGTCCTGAAGTAGGTCGACACAACTGCGGCCATGGCATAGATCCACGGTCTTCCTAGTAGGATGTTGTAATCAAGATTCCCATCGATGACTTCAGCATCTATTTCTACTATTTTCCCTCCTAGTTCAACTTTCAAGTTACTTAGGATACCATATGGGGTATATGTCCTTCCGTCGAATGCTTTTAATGTCGTCGAAGATCGCGACAAGGTTGGAGATCCTAAAGTTTTCCAGCAACTCATCGACATAATGCATGTAGATGCCCCCTCATCAATAATTGTTCGATGAACAGTTTTGTTGAAGGCTTTCACTTGAATAAGGAAAGTTAGTTGAGCTGGTAACTGAGGGTCATATCCTTTATGATCAAAGGCTACAAGATTGGAATCCATTGGGTCAATCCCACCTATTGCTGATAATAAAGCTTGCTCTTGGGAGAAGCAATTTTGTGGTACCTCAAGTGTCGACATAGCGGACAGCGATTGGGCCAGGTCCTCTATCTGTGCTATTTTCGCACAAGGATTAAATGTCGATTTGTGTACTGCTCCCTTTTGCGACTTTATCATTGGCTCAGGAACGATGGGTGGCACAACTTCGGTCAAAGTTGTTGTCGAACTACTAGGTTGTTCATTAGCCTTGTTGTTCGACAGCTTTGGATTCCTGTAATCTTTATTCCTCGTCAAAGCATCATTTTGCTGCTTTGATACAGATAACATAAGCACTTGGGATCGGGAAGCATTTTGATTAGCAACCAGTTCGGTTCCCGGGCTTGGAAACGGATCAGTCAACACAGCTGAGGTTTTCGAACTCTTAAAGAATCTTTTAAGCTCAGCTTTGTATGGACAATCTGCTGTCCAATGATCTTCATCGCATATATGACACCCTGCGGGGGGTTTCCTTTTTCTCCCTTTCTTTTTCTTCTTGCCCCCTGGTTGCTTCAGTTGTTTGCCCTTGTCGTCCGACACGACACTTACTTCCGAGGCAAGAAGTTCCTCATTTGCATTTTGACCGGAAATCTTACGGGCCTTTTTAGATATAGCCTTTGTCGATTTCATGTTTGTTGCGCCAATCACGCCATCGCCAACATGAGAGTCATTGTTTGATTTAGGAGGAGGAGGAATTGAGAATTACGGTCTAGGGGCATCAGGTATTTTGTCGTAGAGCGTGTCGGACTGAGTGTAAACCAAGTCCAGATATTGCGCACGAGCGATGACTTGCTCTTCCGTTACGAATCCCCCCTTTGCCACATCTTCCGTGATGGCAGGAAGTAATGACTTGATAAACCATTCAGCTAATAGCTGATCGGGAACGTACGTTTTTACCATCCTACGACAACGTCGCCACTCATGTATATGATCAGATATGTGAGTGGCCGTTGTCTGTTTGAAGTTGGTTAGGAGCTCCGTTCCAATTTCATACCTTATGGGTAATTGAAAATGGTTTAAGAAAGTCGTGGCTAGGGTACTGAAGTTGTCGAATGAAGCTCTAGGCAATTCGATATACCATTTTGCTGCCGGACCAGTTAACGTCCTCTGAAAAAGGCGAAGCCTAATCGAATCATCATTTAGGGTGTTTGATGAACACCACAGATGAAAGGTCATCACATGATTCGACGGATCTTCACCCGGATTTCCATTAAATTTAGGAATATCTGACGGAAGTTTATGCGGAATCACTGGCCACCAAGGGGCATAAGCAATTGGATCATTCGTCAGCCGGTTTAGATCTGGTAATTCTAGAGTTGCTACAAAGGGCAACTGTTGAGTCAGGTTAGGCGAAGCATACCCAGGATAAGATGGAATCGCCTGAGCAGTGGGTCTTTGCATACCAGCATAATGTATTTGATGCTGGCAACTTTGACAAGGTTGATGGGCATAACCATTATAATATGGTTGTTGGTAACCGCTTTGTAAATGCGATTGCCCATTACTTACAAAGACTTGTTGCTCAGGTCCTCGATATGATTGCTGGAATGGGGGTTGATGAGTTTGAACCAACTCTGGTTGTTGGACCAGTTGCTGTTGTCCAATACTGGATGATTGACCAAGATGAGGAGTCATAGTACTTGCTTGAGCCTGAGTCGCTCCAGATAAGGAGGCACTAGCCGGAGGTTGTGATTGAGTTGTCGAGACAAGAGGCTGTTGTATGGCAACCTGAGAAACTTGGGGTTAACATACAATAGGTAGTGCTTGTACTTGCGACGCAATCACCATACCAGGTATAGTGGCAACATTCGACACAGGTGGACTGGTTGCATTGAATATGCAACCCTTGGTTGCTGAGGCAGTATCGGTACCCATCCGCTGGATGTAATTCCAGTTTGACCTGAACTTTGTTGTAAACTCCCATATGGTTGTTCTTCGGGGGGGAACAATGAAAAGGCATACTGCCCTCCATATGGTGGCAATCCAGTACTTAAAGGGTAGATTGGCCTTTGAAGACACATTGGATCAATTTGTTGAGTTTCAACATAAGAAATACTAGATGATAATCCGGATGAAGAAATAGGAACTAACCATGTCGTCGAAACAGTCTCTGATTGGACTCCAGCTTGTTGTTGACAATTTGCCGGGACAGATGGTACACCAGCGAACATCGTTGGAGTAGCGGCAGGAGGCTCTGTCGCTGCTGTGTCGGATGACACAGTCCTGGATGTCGACGGTTGTTCAGACATATTTAGTCTATCCAAAAGATTTTCTAGCGATTCTACAAGAACTTTGTGATGAAGGTAGACTAACTTCGAAGATCAACGAGGGAAAGGTGATGATTATTCCGTTTAAAATAAATTTTAACGACGCTTGGACGCAACTTGCTTTTTCAATTTTAAAGAGTCGAGAAAAAGCTAAAGATGACTCTAGTCTCCTTCGATGTTTTAACGAGCCCGAAGTGACAAATGCTCGGGTGGAGTTTTTCTGTTATAGAGTCTGAAAAAGGCCAAAAGGAACTGCTTTGGAGTTCTAGGCAGAGGGTGTGCCAAACTTTTCACAAAACCGCAGAATACTTTTTAGGGTACGGGCGGTCGATCTTCCTGAATGCTGTGTTCAGTGCATTACGATCAGTAGGGCGGCCGACACGACTTCCTAAGGATAAAGGTTTTATGCCTATAGGGGTCTCCCAATATATACGCGACGGTACGTGGGAGCACAATCCGTACTGGCGCTATTGTCCCTTAGGAGGAATCACCCACCATCAACGAGATCGACAGTCACCAGGCTTTACGACGCCGGAACACGTCTCTAGCCTAGACCTCTATGTTGTGCGTTATGTTGCAAAGCGTTGTTAAGTTCATTCAATTTATTTTAGGTTGATCTTTTTAGAAGTTTTCCTTTTGAGGTTCACCACGAGATGTATGATACAATTCCTAAATGCAGTCTAAAGATGATAAGCAAGCTTTTCAACTTTGAAAATCCTAGCTACTAAGGGAAAAGAAAGACACCATCTTTTCTCAAAGAGCAATCAGCACACTCTAATGCACTTTTCCTAAATCAGACATGCAAACTATCAAAATGCAAATGCACAATGCAGGTGTTTGTTTTCCGCTTTCTTAGTATTGATGCCTACAAAGAAAGCTTCTTGTACAACTTTGAATTTGCTTTCAAATGACAAGTACAAACAAGTTTACTTTTTCGAAATTAGAGAGGGTAGAAGAGATTACAACACTTAACGATTTTCGAAATGAATACTTGTTTCGACACTTAAAAGAGACAAACTCAAACCAAAAGCAAAAGTAAATGTATAATCAACTGCAAACAGCCAATGAACTCTCTCCTAAGATCACAATCAACAGATCTGAATCAAGAGCTACAGGATGATTATTTCACTCATGCAAAGGAAAATTGCAAATGATGCCACAAACACATAAAAACACTCACAGTCTTTTTGTACAAAAAAGGAGGCGGAATCTAAGTAGAGAAAAGGAGTTATCAGACTGGTACCTATGCTGGTTACAGGCTGCAAAAATCAGAGATCAAAACAAGGCAAAACAGAGCAGAGAACCCCAGCTGCACAAGGCCCAACTGGATCAGCGCAACCTCAACACAGGGGTTTTGACATTCAGCGCAGGTAGCCTTCACGGGACCTGCGTTGAAATGTAGAATCCCTTCACAGGGTCTGCGCTGAAGGAGAAACTCTCGTTTCTCACTGGGTTCTGGGTCACAGATTGCTATTTAATCTACTGTTTTAGGCCAAATAAAAACAACAAGCAAGGTGCAATCAAAGGGATGCTTTGAGGGAGTACTAAGATCTATCACAAAGGATCATCAAATCATTTGTGAGTCCATTGTTCAGATCATAGACAAGTCCAGTGATTGGATCAAAGCAGCAACTGTCTACTTTGCATCTGGGAGTAGCAGATGCAGTTCGATTGTTGCTGTCAAGTCTATGAAACAAACAATGATAGAAACATAAATAAAATGACTAAACAGATCTCCCCAGTGGAGTCACCAATTTGTTGTGGGGAAAAATGCCTATGCAGGACGATCCTATCCACCTAAGGTGTGACAGTGCCTTAGCAACAAACAGAGACAGCTATTCTAGTATTCTTCCTTTATGAATTAAGAATGAAGAGAGATAGATGGACTAACCGGTGTCTTCCGTTTGTCCCTCGATCCGGTCTCTCTTCTCTCTGTGAGTTCCCAGCTACTTGCTTTCTCGCTTGCCCAGCTTCAAGAGGTTTCTGCAAGATCACAAGAAGAGAACACTACACAAGACATGGATTCATATTCATAACTAGTTCAGGATTAGAAATAAACTAAACATACTAATGCGATCATACATCAAAGATACATCAGTATATAGGAGAAACCAGGATAGCTTTATTGATGAATAACAAGGTTCAGGAAGAGATACAACCCAGAGGGCTCCAATCCAGCATCTGCTTCCCAGCAAATGGAATTCCTATCTTCACCCCCTTCAAAGCATTAAGCACCCAATGATTCCAATCTCAAACCAACAACAATTCTTTGCAATAACAAAATTCCAGCCTCTAGATCTCATGGAGGAGAGATCCATATATAGATGTTTGGAGAGAGGATGAGTCAGCTTGAGATCTGACTAGTGTCCTCTCCCTTTGTCAGTTCTTGATTCCACTTGGAGGTTCTTGCTTCCACTTGGAGATTGGGAACCTCTTACTCATCACCAATCGAATTCACTGAGGCAAGTGTCATTGAGGAAGATTCTGGAAGCTTCCTGGGTCTTGACACCTCTTGGAATGAACTTGCCATTTGTCAACTCTCGCTCAACGCACCCTGGTAGTGCTTCTACCTACGTTGCAGTGCAGGTAGCCAATGTTGACTTTGACATTCAGCGCAGACAGCTAGTGGAGCCACTGAATTGATCCTGAATTGACTTGTTTTTGAGCAGTTTCTGGTGGAGAACTTCTGTGAATTGCTGTGGTTTGTTAGCCTTTTTCCTCTAGGGGTAGGAACAACATGTTTAGGGACTTTGGATCCCTTAGATTATGGACATTTCATGCTCAATGCTGTAAGGCACAAAAATGTCTATAACAATGTGATCTTCACTTCTTTCCTTTCTTTTGTTGTTTTGCTTGTTTGGGCAATCCCTCTTAAAGTGTCCATACTCATTGCATCTAAAGCATAGAATCTTGGACATATCAGTGTTTTTCTTGGACTTTCCAAACTTTCCTTTCTTCAAATTCTTAGTCCTTGTGATAAAGGCTTGAGACCTTTCATTTGATTCGGTGTCATCCTTTTCCTTGATCCTAGATTCTTCTAAGATACATTGAGCTCATAATTCATCAAAATGTGTGGTATCTTACTTTGAGTAGATGCTTGTTGCAAAACTACTCTAATCAGGTGGCAAAGCATTTAGTACACAAATAATCATTTCAAAGTTAGAAACAATCTCCCTAAGCCCTTGCAATTGGTCTCTTATTTGTGAGATCTTCATTAGATAGGTGGACATGTCTTCATCCTTTGACTTCCTTATCCTATATAGTTGATTCCTCAAGGAAATATTTTGACCTAATGTGCTTATAGAGTAAAACTTTACCAACTTATCATACATAGCCTTGGATGTATTTAAATCAAAAATAAAGGGAACAATATGATCCTTAATGGATTCAACAATGATTCTTTGCTCCCTTACTTCTCATTTCTTATTTTTTGCTGGTCCTTGAGTCTTATCTTTGCTTGGTTCAACAACTTCACCAAGAACATATTCCATGACTTCATTTTTTGTGACTGCTAAGTCAATCCTCTTCTTCCATGCAAGGAAATTTGGTGATCCAATGAGCTTGTTGCTTTCCTTGCAAAATGTAGCCATATGATTTGAATATTGAGACATAGAAAAACAATATGACACTTGTAAACCAAGAGTTCTCCCTTCTTGATGATGTTTCCAAATATCTTGATGTTTTCAATACCTTCAAGGAGACTTCAAATATGCCCTAGAATGATGACTTCTAGGATGCCTTCAACAATGACGTCTTCAAACAGCTTCAAAGAGTGAATGATGGTCCCAATATTCCTCGATGCTTCCTCTTCTTCAAGATGATGCACTAGAAAATATTCAACAAATACTTATCCTTCCTTCCTTCTATGAGAGCTTGATGATGGGGTCTTCTTCAACAAAAGCTTTGATGCAGTAAGCCACCTTCTCTTGTTCACCTTAGCTCAAACCATGTTGTTGAATGCAACATGGCAGCTTACTGATTCAATTCTCCTTAACCTTAATAATTGCTTATGAAATTTATTTATCTTCTTGTGTTTATATATTAGATCTTTTCATCAAACAATTATCAAGAGCAAAAAAGATAAAGATAATGGACATAGATTTTAGGCTCCAAGCTAGGGTAAAACCCCTCCAAGGGGAAAACACATAAAAACTCTTCTCTTCTTATAGATTCTGCTTCAAATGAGAAAACAATACCCAAACCCTAGGCCAAGTCCTCCTCCAAGAACCAAGTCAGCCCTCCAAGAAGCTCTTCCAATTAGGTCAGAGATCAACCAAATCAACAAGGATCAATTATGCTTCAACCAATTTCCAACTTCAATTTTGGGCCCTAGCTTCGACCTGCAACTTTGACTCTGTAGCAGCTGCAGAAACCCTAATTATTTTTCTAAGAGATCCTTCTTTCGGCAAATTAAGGTCTTCCAAGTCAATGAAAGTCAAACCCTTTGCAAATTGCCCCAATCAAGGTCTCAGTCTTGCAACTTCGGATTTGCAACTCAAACTTTAACTTTCGGTCTTGCAATCTTCCCAAACACCCTAGATTCTCGCACCTGTGAGAGAAAGATAGTTACAAAAGTCAAATTTTAGTTTCTTCTTGAGATGCTCTCTTCTTCTAGACCTTCGCTCTTATTTTCTTCTCTTTCCCAGCTTCAGATCAAACTTCTTTCTTGAGAGATTGAATGGTGCTAAATGAGGTCGAAGCTGCCCGTATTTATAACCTTTCTATGAGGTCGAATAGCCTCATCTAGGCTGGCTTATCACTGCTAGGGCTGATTTGTGCTTGGAGGTTTCTAGGATTTTCTAAACTCAAAATTAATATATTTTTCATGTTACAACTTGCCCAATAGGGTATTCTACAAATGAAAATGACTTTCTTGACTCAAGAAAAAAATTATTTTGACATGCAAAACCCTAGAAGCATGAAGAACATGCTTTACTTAGATGACCATGAAAATGGAGCATGGAACCCATGCTTGAAAATAATATTTTCTTTCTTATTTTTCTTGTAACATAAAGATATACATATTTACATGAGTACATTGACAACTATGAAGACTGAAACTAGTTACATTTTCCAACACCCTATCGGCCATAATCTCATTCCTCCTCAATTCCAGGCTACATAAACGACACCTAGAGTCATGTGAAAAGGAACCTACATCAATTGGGTGTGAGAAAACCTCAATTTGTTGTTCAATAGCCACCAGGTCTTCCTCTTCCTTCTTCCAATTAGTCCTAACCTTTTCCTTCGACATGAGTTTGATGTGTTTCAGATTAAACTCAAATTGTGTGGCCACAGAAAACCCTAATCTCGCCACATAGTGTCTCCAATTGGACCAGATCAAATAAAAAAACTTGTCTTATTAATCCATTGAGAATTCATTTTAAATGGACTAGTAGGCTTATGAGAAAGGCCCTTTATTTCAAATAGAATTGGGGCATGATCAGAGACACCATCAAAGCCCACCCATTAACGAAGAAGGGAGAAACTGTGGACCATAACCTCATCCACAAGAAAGTTGTCTAGTATTTTTGCAATATGATCTTCCCTCCCCCCCCCCCCACCCACACACAAATCCCTCCAAGTGGGATTAATACCACCTGGAACAAGATCAACTAGTTTCTTAGATTCTATGTGATGAGAGAAAAAATTCAAAGTCGGTCAATTCTGACATGAACAACCCATAATTTAGCCATGCCCATAGAGAAGTTCAGGCCCCCACTAGTAATCACATTTCCCACATTTAGAAAATACTTGCCAAACAACCATTCCAAAAAGCCACTCACTCCTCATTAGGACAATATATATTGATAAAGGTGAAGGATCAATCCAGCTCGATAGAGACACCAACCATGCCAAGTCCAAAGGAGATAATCTAGACATTATTAATCTAGATTTTCCATGAACCCCACTCCAAGGCTAGGCCCCCCGATTGACCACAAACTTCTAAAGCACACTTTTTCCAGGCGAGAAGGATGGATTCTAAGAAATTAGTGATGGAGCCCCCAACCCTAAGAGTTTCTTTAAGGAAAGGGACATTAGGATGTTCCACTTGAAACAAACTCTCCAAAGTAAGTTTTTTAGGATTACTTGTTAAACCCCTATAATTAAAAGAGAAAACTTTCATTTAGGTACCCCACGAAGGGCTAACAATGCTCTAAGTGCTTTATTAATAGATGTTTGTTTTCCTGTAGCCATTTCCTCGCAATCCTTTGCTTTGGCCCAAGAGATATGGGACCTCCTCCCCCTACCCTCTGTAGGGAGCCTAGAGCCAGGGACTTGACCTAGCCCACCCGAGAAACCCTTAGAGGCAAAGAGCATAAGCCTTGACCTAAGACTATGTTAAATGTTACTCCCATTCAAAATTCCAAAAAATCTAAGGAAACCGATGCCCTAGGAGATGAGTAACCCAAAGACCCCAGAGGAATGGGACAAGTGACTTTAACAGGGGGAAAGGAGTGAACAACTTTTGAGAGACAACAACATTCATACCCATAGAGGAACAATCCCTTTCTTTTCCAAGTTGAGAAAATAAATTAACAAGTAAAAAGTTAGGAGGTAATGGGATAGAAGTACTGGGAATGGGAGTGCGTGCTTTTGACTAATAATCCGTAGACATGGGAGTTGAGGTTAATTCTGTCGAGCAAGATACAATCAAAGTAATCAACATGGAACTAGGAACCGTAGAGACCATTGATGCCCGAAAATCCGCTACAACACCATCTTCATAGATAAAACTCCCTTTGTCACCCAAAACTGCACCCTCAATCTTTTGATTTTTTGTGGCTTGTTCCGAGCATGATTGTTTTTTAAAGGGAAGTTTGCAATCTTGAATTAAATGTCCATACTCATGGCACTACTGACAACGAAAAGGGAGCCCTTCATAATTAGGATCTTGAAACTTGACACATCCCTTGCCAATGTTCATCATTTCATGTAGCTTCTTTCTTGGGTCCATATTAACTAAGAACTTGGCCATAGATATGTCCTTTGACTCCTTAAAAGAGTGATATGCCTCTAGGAAGCAACCTAGGTTATTCCCCAAATTTGTGACGCTTTGGGGATTCCACATACCGATCGGAAAACCTGGAAAATGCACCCACATGGGGACAAAATCTAGCCTCTCCTTGCTAGCATTGAACGTCGATGACCAAAATTTGAAAATAACAGGAGTAGAATCAATGGACCAGACTTCTTTTGTAACCAATGCTGCAACAACGTGTGAGATTTGAAGATGATATGAAACCAACCCTTTGCCAACAAAAGTATCTATGGAGCCTTTGAAACACTCAAACAAACCTTATGGTCCCGCTACTCTACAAGGGTCTCCATACAAAACTTTCATCTGCAAGCATGACATACCAGTGATTTCTTAGCTAAGTCCACTACTTGAAACATCTCCACATCATCCCTAAGGCATAAATTGTATGGAGTCGAAAGAATTTCACGCTTTAAAACCCTGTGTTTCTTTTTCCTATCTAGAGTGTTTCCTTTATCATTGAAATCCAAGGGACTATGGTTTTCTAATTCCACCTTTAGAGTCATCGGGCTAGAACCATCATTAGTAGGGTTTAACCCCTCATGAAACTCTTGGAGTTCAGGAAGAATGACACCCACAAAAGGAAGAGGCACAACTTTTACAGGCACATTTGAATATGCTTTTGGTACCACTAGAAGAATAAACCATATAAAATCAAATCCCACTGCTAACAGATGGAAAATGCAGACTTGAATTTGGAAATCGCATCGAAAAAGACCGAGAAAACCCTAACAATCTAGCACCGGAAGAGGGTGGGACCAGAGGGGGGAAACCACCATCACAATCAGCATGAGTGAAAAACACGAGAGCAGTGAAATTGTTTACCTGAGTAACCACTATGGTGATATCTAGAAAACTAACAAATGGGGGCTAAGAAACCCCAATAGGCAAACGATCCTCTAACCAAGAGAAACCTTCAGAAAAAGGGATCTCCTTTTCAACATTCCCAATGAAAGAGTTGGTGCCCACCCCGTAGGGACCAAAACCACCCGAGCAGACAAAATAGGACCCCAAAATGGGGTTACTGAGTCCTAATTTACCAAACCCTGGTTAGCCATGTTCCCCACTCAAACTCTGCCAGATCAACACACCTCCAAACTCCTGTGAGTTAAAACTTGTGTGCTAACAAAAATCCCCAACAAAACAGAAAGATGAGATTGGACCAAGTAAAACCTTTAACTGCCGAGAGTAAAAACGCCTCTAAAAAGGTATAAAAAGTAACATATGACATGAACCCTGCCCCACCTCCTTGATAAAAATGAAAAATGCTTATGACAGTGACTCCTCCCTACACCACACATAGTCCAAGGGAAGGCATGCTACTCACAAATCCTTAAATCCTAAACGCCATCCATAATCACAGACCTTGAAACCCTAGCAAGTTTGAAGTTTAAATCCCCGATTCACCGTGTGTAACAAAAAAAACACATATAAATATCTAAAAATTATAATAGCCGTGGTTGAAATCGATTAGTACAAAGAGGGATATCGGTCTCATGATCGGTCTCATGATGATATAAATTAGAATGCAAAGTTCATATTAACGAAAAAGTTGGAAAATACACTGACGTGGATGCAAACATCAAGAAGCAAATATCAAGAACGGAAGGGAACATGATTTAGGAAAGCAGAGCGAGCAAATATAAATCCGAAGCGAGGGTGGGAGATTGCAGGGCAGGGTTTTCTTTTCAAAAGGGTATTTCATGGCGTTTTTGTACGAAAAGAGTGCGACATGGAGATGGATAGTGAGATCTTGCAGGGATTCAAAGCAGTTCTTTTATACCTTTGCTACTATATGTGGTGTCATCCCTGGTGTCGTCGGTTACGGCGTTATGCAGTTCACCAACAACAACAGTGAAAAAATCCAAGCCGACCTTCGCAAGAATGCATCAGAAGACTCTCTGGTACTTCCAATCTCTTAAGCAATATGAAATCTGATAAAGTCCCGTTCAACTTCAATCCCCTATGCTGTTCTTAGTCTACCCCTATCAAAAGATCAGTCTTTCTTCCTATAAATCATTTTGTTAGATATGATTCATGGATTTTTAAAAGGGATACCTTTCCATATCGGACATTCTTCTAACCCGTTACTGAAACAGCTAGCGGACTTAGATTAAGTTAACTATATTGATCAATATAACTCTAATAATTGGGAACAACCGCCTTCACCAGACAAACTGTATGTTGCTATGATCTAGGGTCTGAAATATATGATGATTATTGTAGATCAAGCATACAGCCATATATTATTAGACACATAAAGATCAGAAAAAGAGAGAACGTTTCCGGGCTGGTTTCTGGAAATGCTCCCGATAAGAGAAACACATTACGGACCCACCGGAAACTGTTTCTGGAATCCGTAGTGACCTCATGAACCACTGAACACATATACAATGATTCATAGCCTCAGTGAACTTGTTTGTGCTGCAGGTTATTACACATATCTAAATGACTGTGCACCGGTATTATGATATTTGGCCTATACCAGACATCTTCATTTATCCGAATGTGATGCCAATTACCTTTTTTTGCTTAGCAGCAACAAAGAATTTTATTACCGTTGGAACTGATGGTTGCATGTAAATCTTGAGAGCAACAACGCATGACCCATTCCTGGTCCGAGCACGATGTTCACTTTTTCCTTCTCTCTAGATTGAGAACCTACAGAAGTGAACCTACAGAAGTGAACTTAAAGTACATAGCTTCTTGTGCTGAGACAGAGCTACCTGCTTTTGTCATTTTATGTTCAGAAACACTCTGTTGTCAGACCAATCTCGAAAAGAGGCTGTCAATTGAGAGGGGATTTAGCTTCCCCGTGTCAGTCGATTTTTGAAGACAGCAAAGTGAGCTTGATTATGAGCGTTGAAATGATGCAATTCATTCTAGATGTAGGTTGCTTCTGGTTAGGGGATAGGGATGTCTGATACTTCATCATTAAACTGATCCATGTTTTGTAAATGATGCAAAACATAATGCCTACTTGCATGTGCAAGTGGTAACATAAAAACAACAATGAAACTCAAATTATGGGTAATAGAACCCTTAGATGTAACAGGTACTAATGAATTCCAAGTGCTGAGTCATCTTCTTTAAAATGCCTATGAAAATGTGTAGTAGCTCCTGCTCCTGTATCGGATAGAGACAAAGCACGACAATATAGGTTTTGTACATATAGTATGTGTACTATAAAGCAGCCCCACTCAAACAGAAACAGCTGAGGATATGCTGTGATCTAGGCTTCCTTTGAAATGATCACGGCACAACCTTGTATTGTTTTCAAAGTGTTATGAACATCCCAAACTTTCCATGGAAGTAAAAGAATCCTAAATGGTCGATGCCATTTGATGATCACCTGATGCCAACATTCCAGAAGCAATTGGGTTCATTATATGCTCCAACCCCTCATCATAACACTTGGGCGTTGTTAGCGGTGGGCAGGCATATTACGACTTTCCTTTGTGCCCCAAACCTCACATAATCAAAGATTTAGATACATGTCCAAGAACAGAAACCAGGTTCCCCCTTCCCCCCACAAAAAAAAAACCAAAAAACCAAAAACCCCCTTTAATTGGAATGTTCCACTACTAAAGCTTGCTCTAGCTCATGCAGTTACCAATGGACATCTGCTAAAATATACAGAGGCCAAACATTAGTGCAAGAACAGGGTGACATTATAGAACAAGCAAACTAATACATTAGTTGCAGTCAATGTCACTCACACAGATATAAGAATGCTAACCAACATATTGCCCCTTTATAAAGGGAGGACCACATCCCTGCCTGAAGGCTACAACATTAATCAGGGCATGGTACAAGAAAGTGCTAAGGTAACATCTAGAAGGTACAAGCCCCAAGGCAGCTAGGTCACAAGAGCCACATTTGACATACCCATGCAAGAGAGGAGCATGCCAACCAGAATCTGAGCTTTTAGGCCATTTCCATAAAAACACTCGAGTTAAATTCTGAACCTAGAGCCTGGCAATCAATTCCTAGCAGATTGTCACAGATCTAATGAATAAAAGCACAACTAGGTTTTTAACAAAATATCCAGGGGAAGCACAATTACACCACCAATCATAATCACATATGACACACATAGATTCTGCCCAATCAAATCAGTTCTTCATTAAATATCAATTAGAACCCTACTTGGACTCCCATCCTAGGATAACGGTCCAACTGGGAAAAAGACATGTATAACATACCCTGGATCTGATCCAGCTGATCAAGCCCTAGATCTGTCCTAGATCTGCTGGGCTGATTTGGATCTCCTATGTTGCACCCTTGCACCTGGCACAATTGAGTATCTCACTCCTTGAGTAAATCTCCTTCTCAATGTCTTGTGCCACCATATGGTATGTTTTTCTCCTCTGCTTAGCCTCTTTTATAACTTCTCATGAGGTAAATCCCTAACCCTAATCTCCAAAGTGATGGATGGCCAAGATTAGATTTCACCTCACTTGAGATCAACAGTTGAGATTAAAACATAACCACTAAAGTAAAAACTTTACTTTTCATGGGTTTTTTTTAGCTTGATCGCCAACATAATTAATTATGTGCTTTTCTTAAATTAGACGTAGTTTAAATTACAAAAGAAACTTACTCGATACTTGAGCAAGTATCCTAAAGGGACTTTGGGTGACTTTTGCATGCCTTGACACTTAGGCTTGTATACAAGTACCTGCCCTAGCTACAATCATCAACAGCTAGATGGTAGACCATAGTTCGACAAAGAAACAAACTCACCTATTATTTCCCTCTATTTGGATCTTGACTTTTCGAGAAATTCTTGAGGATTTGAGTCTGTATCCAGATCATGGTAACTCTAAAAATATGTTATCGCATTTTCATATTTTCCTTTGGGCCTATATTAATATAAACCTCACTACCCTGAGTCAAACCAGTGATTTTAAAAGAACAAGCCCAAATTTATTGCATGTTAATCTAGACTTTTCCAATAGTCTTAAGATTACAGTTGGTGTCAACTTTTCTTTTGTCCATAAACACATATTCCTTCAGTATACGTTGCTATAGTTTTGCATATTTTCTATTTCTTTAGTATGTTGCCTGTTTTTGTACTTTGGGGTGCAGATAAACATGTTCTTAATTTCTTCCATGGCCATGGAATTGATGGTAAACTGAAAGCATAAAGAAAGACTAGAAGGTAGACACGAAATACAAAGAAACATTGGAAAGGAGGGATCTCAGGGAGATGTAGAAAACCCCCTCAAATTTCTAGTGATCCACAGGTTTCCAACATAGGGTGTAAGGTCCTCGGGCGTGAGCGCGTTCGGGCACTGGGCGAGTCACCGTGCACGATGGGCGCGCGGGTGAACGACGGGCGCGCGGGCGCACGAAGTGGGCGCGGGCTGCACGACGGGCGGGCGAGGTCTGCACGACGGGCGGGCGCGGCGACATGGGCATGCGACGAAAGATGCGACGATACTTGGAGCGTTGCGACACTTAACGAAAATGTGTGGAACGATGGAAGGTTTATACCCTCAGTGCGTGGATGAACATATGGGCAAGGCTGACATATGGAGGGGCGCACACAAGGGTGTGATGTGACCGTTTTGGGGGTTAGCTGGAGAGCCACCGCCCACACCAAACATGCGCAAGGTTATGTATATATACTTGAGCGTTGGAGCTCATTTAGCATAAACGCACTTGCACTTGGAGCTCACACAAGGAAGAGAGGTAAAAGAGTGCGCAGATTTAAGAGGTAGTGCGCATACCTCATGCGCAAGTCTTGGAGGTGCACTTGGAGTGTCTCTTGAAGCCGGTTGTGGGTTGGGCAAGGTGTGCCCGGGTTAGTGTGGATGTGCAGATTTTGTGTAGGACTTGGCAAGGGTATCTAGGTGGCTCAGGTGAGCACCGCCTTTGTGCAAGAGGTGCACAAGATTGTAAAAGGCAAGGTTGCCTCTCTTTGTAAATTTGGTTAAGTGTGAGACTTGGTTTGGCCAAGACACACTTGTATATTGTAAACTGATATTCTTAATATATTGTCGGGCAGACTCACATTACGGGGAGTTGCCCCTCCCCTTTATACTGTTGCAATTGTTGATGTTCTTGTTATAATTGCTATGGATAATGAATGAGTATGGGCTTCATTAAGTATAAAGGATAATTGCATGTTTACTTGGTTGCGAAACACAAGCTAAGTAATGTTAAAGTGAAAGTAGGCGTAGTCCATGAATGTTAGTATTGGTGAAAAGAAAACATTCGGTGGTGCCGCACCTTGCTACAAGCGGTTGGAAGACTACCGCAGGTGTAGGGGCGTGACAGGTGGTATCAGAGCAGGCTGATTCAGGATTGGAGAAGCTTGACAGTTGATGACAGTGGAAAGGGTACTTGCAGGTGAAGGAAGCCGTTTCACACAAGTGGAACAAGGGTTGGTTGCAGGTAACTCGGTGAACCTGTTGGATGGTCGAGACTAGATCGCAAAGGAAGAAGAAGCTGTTAGAGATGGCAGCTGGGTCTCATGTTGGGTCTAGCCATGAAACCGAGACTTTATCACTTATGGAGAAGATGCTGTTAAGAATGGAAGCCATGGAGTCTTCCTGGGATACGAAGGTGGATTTGCTCACTAAGGAGCAAGAGGCCAACTCGAAGCTGAGGGAAGAATTTGATGAGCTCCGGACACAGCATGAGTACACTGATCTTATGTGTACACAACTTGAAATAAGGGTCAAGGAGGTTGAAGAAGCAAGGGATCAGGGTCTTGCAGAGATCGTGAACTTGAAGAAATCTCTTGACAAAGCCAACAAATTTCTTGATGAAGCCAAGGATGAGATCGCGGTGTTGAAGAAGGCCATGAGGCATAACTCAGGTGGAGGAGTGCCTCATGTGAAGGTCAAGGAACCAGAATCTTATGATGGCACAAGGAATGCAAAAACTCTTGGCAACTTTTTATGGGACATGGAGCAGTACTTGGAACGGTTGAGTCTATCTGATGGTGAGACACAAGTCAAGGTGGCTGCTCAGTGCTTAACAAAGGATGCTAAGATGTGGTGGCGAAGGAGGGTGGACCAAATTGTCAATGGCAGTGCTGATGACATCACTTCGTGGGATGACATGAAGAAAGCTTTGTAGACCCATTTCAGTCCTCAGGATGAAACGTGGGAAGCAAGGACGAAGATTAAGTACATAAAGCAGACCGGGAGCCTACAAGCATACCAACGATAGTTTGCAAGTGCAGCTCTGGAACTTCCTGACATGGCGGAGAGGGACAAGGTGAACTTCATTATTGGGTTGAAGCCTTGGGCACGCAATGAAGTGAAGAGGTAGAAGATTAGGACACTTGAGGAGGCTTTTGCTGCGGTTGATAGGTTGGTGGATCATTATGATGAGACTTATGATGAGAAAAAGAAGTCCGACAAGCCGAAAGAAAAGAAGAAGGATGATGCTTCGAGATCGGATGATGGTTCGAAGACGAAGAAACCTTTGAAATGTTGGATATGTGTAGGACCACACATGGTGAAGAATTGTCCCTCTAAACTAAAGGTGGCCGCTATTGCACAGTCTGATGAAAAGAACGAAGATGCTTCTGTGGGGATGATGCAGATACTTGGTGCTTCTGCCACTACGGAGGTGGCCTCTAGGAGGGATCCTGAAAGGAACAAGTTGGAGTATGTTCGAATGAAGGTTGGAGGTGCTGATGTGCTCACTATGGTGGATAGTGGGGCTTCTCACAACTTCATGGGTGAAGATACTGCGAGAAGAATTGGGCTGAAATTTGTACCAGCAAAGGCACAAATGAAGACAGTGAATTCTCCTCCTATTGAGAGTCTTGGTATAGCTGAAAGGGTGGACACTACACTTGGTGAATGGACCGGGAAGGTGGACTTCACTATAGTGCGGATTGATGACTATGAGGCTGTATTAGGGATGGAGTTTATGAAACAATTTGATGCTATGATTGTTCCACATTTGAAGAAGCTCTACATTTATGATGGAAGGGAAGATGTACCCATTGGTGTGCCAACCATTGGTGTGACAAGACCTGATTGTAAATTGGGAGTGATGCAAATGGAGGATAAGGAGAAGGTGAACAAGCGGTTGTCTAATGTTGAGACAAAGCTTGTGGAGCAGTGATTGGTCATCAAGACACTTTCGGATAACATCTTGGATTTGACAAGAAGGCTAGAGTTGGTGGAGGATGATGATGATGATGATGATGAGGTATATGTGAGGCCGGATGTCCAAAGGGAAGACCGGGTTGCTTATCTACAAAGGATGGAGACCGAGGATCCTGATAGGTGGATCGAATTGATTAGTGAGGGAGAGCCTTCAGGCTCTACTCCCTCTACATCTTCTTAGATGGATGAGAAGATGGGGCTCATTGTTAGCTGCTCATGGCAGTGAGTCCTTAAACATGTTTGAGCAGGTATGATTGATGATGCAGGGATGGCTTGGCATCAAGCATCATGACATGTTGCAGATGAGATGGATGGAGTTTCCATGGACCTGAGCATGGATTATGGAGATAGATTCTTGATGAGTCAAGGATGTGACAGATGTTTGAGGAACAACTGATGATGGCATGAGGATGTTCACTCTCATGGATTGAGCGTGATGGTTGGATTAGCTACCCAACTAGTTCAGACATGGGGTCTGGAAGTGTACAGAGATATGTTAGCATTGTGCTGGAGTATCATGGCAGAGGTTCACATGGGGACACATGATGAGGACAACATGAGATGTTGCAATGGAGATTGTGACATGGGGTCGGTAATCATGGATCGAGATGACATCTGATGGAGAGCATACCGTTGAGGTGCATACCTTGGTATGGTGAGCTTGGTGGCAGTTGGTCACTAAGTCGAGGCATGATGGAGATGAGGCTCTACATATGTTGTAGGGATGTTTGCCTTATGTGGAGAAGTTAACATCATGGATGATGATGATCTTGGTGGATGGCTACCGGGATGGTATGTTGTCGAGGACGACAACGATTTCAGGTGGAGGAGGATGTAAGGTCCTCGGGCGTGAGCGTGTTCGGGCACCGGGCGAGTCACCGTGCACGATGGGCGCGCGGGTGAACGACGGGCAGGCGAGCGGGCGCGCGGGCGCACGAAGTGGGCGCGGGCTGCACGACGGGCAGGTGAGGTCTGCACGACGGGCGGGCACAGCGACATGGGCATGCGACGATACTTGAAGCGTTGCGACACTTAACGAAAATGCGTGGAACGATGGAAGGTTTATACCCTCAGTGCGTGGATGAACATATGGGCAAGGCCGACATATGGAGGGGCGCACACAAGGGTGTGATGTGACTGTTTTGGGGGTCGGCTGGAGAGCCACCGCCCACACCAAACATGCGCAAGGTTATGTATATATACTTGAGCGTTGGAGCTCATTTAGCATAAACACACTTGCACTTGGAGCTCACACAAGGAAGAGAAGTAAAAGAGTGCGCAGATTTAAGAGGCAGTGTGCATACCTCATGCGCAAGTCTTGGAGGTGCACTTGGAGTGTCTCTTGAAGCCGGTTGTGGGTTGGGCAAGGTGTGCCCGGGTTAGTGCGGATGTGCAGATTTTGTGTAGGACTTGGCAAGGGTATCTAGGTGGCTCGGGTGAGCACCGCCCTTTGTGCAAGAGGTGCACAAGATTGTAAAAGGCAAGGTTGCCTCTCTTTGTAAATTTGGTTAAGTGTGAGACTTGGTTTGGCCAAGACACACTTGTATATTGTAAACTGATATTCTTAATATATTGTCGGGCAGACTCACATTACGGGGAGTTGCCCCTCCCCTTTATACTGTTGCAATTGTTGATGTTCTTGTTATAATTGCTATGGATAATGAATGAGTATGGGCTTCATTAAGTATAAAGGATAATTGCATGTTTACTTGGTTGCGAAACACAAGCTAAGTAATGTTAAAGTGAAAGTAGGCGTAGTCCATGAATGTTAGTATTGGTGAAAAAAAAACATTCGGTGGTGCCGCACCTTGCTACAAGCGGTTGGAAGACTACCGCAAGTGTAGGGGCGTGACATAGTGGATCCTACTCCAAATATTAAATATATTAAAAAAATACAAAAATATATAATTTTTTAATGTGTAATTAATCTCACATTTATACATTCAAAGCAACAATTTACAACATCCATGATTCAATGGGCATCTACACAATTTAGATACAATGATGCATCCTATTAATTACTGCCATCACCATTTAAATAGTAAATGGTCAAGATTATCATATCAGAAAATAAATAAATGGAAGAAGTTTCAAGCCATTAGTCATGCTAAATCAGCCTCTACTTGGTCATCTGCATTTATATGCCATGGGATTGTGAAGGCAGTTGGTCCCTAGTTTGACTCTAACTGTAACTCTAACTTTTCCAGCCAAAGAAATAAAAAAAGATGGATGCTTCTCCATATTTTACGTAAATAATGCTTGTTGGGCTTGAACTTCCCTTAGAATATGATAGGAAATCCTTTCTGTCCATACATTACTGCCTCTAAATGTTTGCTGTTCACAAAAAACCAACTTAAATATTCTTAATGTACTCTAACTATTAAAGTTATGGTTTGAGAGGGTTATATAGAGAAGGGAAAAGCAAGGTGAGGGTGATGGGGCGTTCACATTGCTTTAAAGAAAAAATGTGCTCTTGTAGGGTGTCCAATGTACCCCCAAGTATCAGGAATGCCCCATTTCTGAAGGAAGTCCCCAAATATCAGGGCATACAAGGGACAGTAGAAGACATTCCCATGGAGTTCCCAAGCTTGGGGAGCATAGGGACATGTCCATGTGGAACACTGACATTCACAAATGATAGCGTTTTAACAACTAAGAAGACTTAATATACTTGGAAACATTTATTTCATAAAGAGATATATATTCATGTCAATAGAATCCAAAGACCTTGCATATGTATAATTTTTTGCCTCATTTCTTATAGAAATTTGGATATAATGATAATTTGTTGAAGTTGTAACTGTTAACACCAAAACACCTAACCTTGATTGGCCTTCCTTTCAAATTGTTATTTGCCAAGCAAGCTTGTGTCAAGCCGTTCATTAAGAGGAGTATTTAGTTATTGAAGGCACCTTACATTTGCTATGAGCCAAATTGTTCTGGACAACAGCAGGTGTACTACAACCAAGTCATTGCAGTATAATAACAGCAGCAGATTGAGCTAGAAATATTAGCAGCATTAGATTCAGCAGTAATGACATTAATTTGAGTAAACAAATGTTGGAGAACCAAACAATGAGTTAGCTCCAATTAAGTATTGATTGCAATTTTGTATTATGTAAACTTTATGTTAATATTAGTATGGAATGTGACCAAATATGTTAATTTGAGGTTAGGTGCTTAAATCACCATAGCTATATGAGGGTGCTATTCAACATTTATTATTCTCTCCACATGCATATATCAATCCTCTCATGTATGTATCCATATAAACCGACAGAATATTGGGGCATTGGTACTAGGTCCCCAGTTCATGTTAACTTGAGCCCTTGGGTCATGTGTTGCTGCTTTCATGATCACATTTCCAATTTCAATTGAGACATGGAAATCCTTATCAGTGATAGGGCTGGTTCTTTACACTTTGACAGTCTTTAACACATCTTCATCTGACACGAGTAATTGAGTGTCTTTTCCTTTCTATATTTTGATCTTGGTGGAGTACTCTTTCTTGATGTCTGATATCTCTTCCTTCTTCTACCTGTGTCTTTGCTCTCTTGTAGTGCTTGTAGGGCTGCTTCATCAGTTGCTTCCAAGCTTCATAATCTTCAGGTTCACCACTAAAGTGTTTCCTTGTGTATTCGATACAAATATCTTTTTCCTTGTCATATCAATCAGGGTGGGCTCTTTTAGCTATCAATGCTTCTTTGTTGACACAAGGAATAGTCTCTGCTTATCATGTTTTTTTTTGGATGTAGTTCATGGGCTCCGAAGATCGGTTACTGCTATGTTCACGGAAACATTGTTCCGGGCAGATCCACCTGAAGGGATCACCTTCCGTCAGTTCATTAATGGAGCCTAACCCCGAGAGCATTGAGGAGAATTGACCTTGTGACCCCTTAATAGCAAGGTGCTTTAACAACAGGAACTTGACCAATTGAGCTAACCCTCGGGGCTCTTTGCTTATCATGTTACACATTCTGAATCTTTCCTTCATGATGGGACAGTTTCCAGTATCATGTGTGCTAGGGCCGCAAACAATGCCCCTTGATAGAGTTACAGAAGAAACACTTGGTAAATTGCTTACCACAAGGTTGAGTTGTGGATGCTGATTCTCAACTTGATATATTGCTTCTCAAACCTGTTCTTCACCTTACGATCATTGATTGTATGAACTCTCCTAGGGCTTTCCACATACCATTTTGGGTTAAGTGCATAGTCTGTTATGTGTAAAGATGTGTTCATGTGGTCTTGCACGCTTGATGATGGGTTGAATTTGCTTTCTATTGAGAGAAAATAGTTACATATCTAGTATCAGTGGTCTTGAGGAATTCCTTGTGTGAACCTTGTACATGGCTAAGGAGGTGTGGCCATTGATGGTTGCAAATAAGTATATGTCTATCTCTAGCAGCTGTCACCTAGTCCCGATACCCACAAAAGTTTGCTAATGTTAAGGTCATTGTTGAGTGCACACACATAAGGAGTCCAATACATATGTCTGTATCTGCTCTAAAGTCGTAATTCAACAGATCTACAAACTCTTGTTTCATTTGTGTCACAACTTGCATGATGTTGCATAACATTGTTGGCCCTGTCATCTGCTATATTATCATGAAGAAGCTTAATTTGGAAATGCTTTCCAGAACAATCAGTGGTTTTAAGAGTGGACTTGTTATAGATGACACTATGATGTTGATGAGTGGGCACTTGCTAATGCTGGCCCACCTATCCATAACAATAGAGAAACCTTCCCTTTCCCATGTCTATCTCAATTTCTCTTTTTGCATGTTAATATTTGATGCTTGCCTTTTTAAATTGTTGTTTTTAGCTTATGTCCACTAAGGAGCACTTGTTAGGTACTATTGCTGTAATTGTTCAAGCCATTTCCTTATAATGAGATTGAGTAACATGGGAAGGAATTCCGCTGGAAAAAAGGAATTTGCTCCTTTCGCATATTAATATTTGATACTTGCCTTTTTAAATTGTTTTTTTTTTTTAACTTATGTCCACTAGGGAGCACTTGTGAGGTACTATTGCTGTAATTGATCAAGCCATTTCCTTTAATGACATCGAGTAACATGGGAAGGAATTACATTGGGAAAAAGGAATTTTCCAATGACATCATTTGTGTCATCTCATTGGTGAATATTATACGTCCTTGTTACTGTAGCACCACATCCTTGTTACTTTAGCACTATTGGGCAAGAATGACATGTAGTAGTCCCAACAATAGATGGTGGATCAATAAGTGTGGATGGGTCAGCATTGACGTCTTTTCATTGGGAACTTGTTCCCACATTATATTCAGGTTAGAAGGTGACATGTATGCTAGAAAAGTTCCTTGTGCATCTTCTGTCATTTGCAACCCCAAAAA
This sequence comes from Pinus tabuliformis, assembly GCA_031772625.1. Classification (NCBI taxonomy): domain Eukaryota; kingdom Viridiplantae; phylum Streptophyta; class Pinopsida; order Pinales; family Pinaceae; genus Pinus; species Pinus tabuliformis. Next base: position 528,217,991 of record CM062804.1, on the reverse strand, counting down.
AATTGAATTTTTGAACTACAGTTAGCTTTAGACATGCATTAACACCTTTCTTTGGAATCCCCAAAAGACTTTGCCTAACCCTGGTATAACTGTGAACCCAACAATGGATCTTGGAGGCATAAGTGTAGATAGGCCAGAATTTATATTTTTTCTTTGGGAACATGTTCCCACTTTATATTTGGGTTGGGAGGTGAAATGTATACTAGAAGAGTCCCTTGTGCATCTGCTGTCATTTGCATCCCCAAAAGTTTGAATTTTTGAACAACAGTTAGCTTTAGACATACATTAACACTTTTGTTTGGAATTCCCAAAAGATGTTACCTAACCATAGTATAACTGTGAACCCAAGGATGGCCGCAAATATTGCATGAGCCACCCCTAGTCTTTCCTTCTTTTGGCTTGTTTGGTCTCATATAGGAGAAGGGGTTTGCTAAGGATTGAATGACTTGTTAGCATATGGTGCAATACCTTTGGTGGGTTAGAATTAGCTACAAATCTTGATTCACTCTTTGGCATTTGCTGAATTTTTGCCCTGCTTTTCTATGTTTCACCAACATTTTCATCGCCTTCTGCTTCAAAATCAGTCATTGTCAGTGCAATTGTAGCTAGTGTTGTTGGAGTGACTCATAATGGGTGTAGGTGTTGTATTTGTTTAGTCTTGTAATGTAGTTATTGTAATTGAATGCAGCCTTTTTAATGCTGTAGGGTTTTTACTCTTACAAGTTTTGAAGTTTAGATTTTAACCCTAATCTGAAATTTCAAATTCTACTCACTAATAACTTTAAAATCCATGACCTTTGATTGAAGTTTGAACAATGAAATATGAAATAGGGCGACAGATGAAGGTGTTCCCGTACCTCAAACTATAGTTTCAGCTCCTGCAAATGGGAAATGCACACCCAACAGCTTAATCTTCATTGCCCAATAATAGTGTCTAATAACAGGGTTTCATTGCCCAATAACGTCTTCAGCACCTAATGTTTTTGGATCTTTTGCAACAAATGGTCACAATGGTAATAGGATGAGCTCTTGTGGCTCACATGGTTCACTCAGGTCACGTCTCCATGCCCAACTGTCAACTTCTTAGTAGTAAAGGAGGATTCTCATGGGAGGTAGCATAAGGAAAGTTGGGAGGGGCAGTAGAGGAGAAATCATGGATGGTGCCAAAGAAAATGGGAGTGTAAAAAAACATCGACATTATCAATAGGTCAAAGTGGATGTGAGAGTGTTGGTTTTTAGGAGGGACCATTTCATCTCCATGCCCAACTGTCAACTTCTTAGTAGTAAAGGAGGATTCTCATGGGAGGTAGCATAAGGAAAGTTGGGAGGGGCAGTAGAGGAGAAATCATGGATGGTGCCAAAGAAAATGGGAGTGTAAAAAAACATCGACATTATCAATAGGTCAAAGTGGATGTGAGAGTGTTGGTTTTTAGGAGGGACCATTTCATTTTTTGAAGGGGTTGTTCCCTTATGCATTCCCACCCTAGACTACCATTGCCATATAGGTGATTATATAGCAATTGTTTGTAGTTTTAGTGATTTCTCTTATCTCAGGGCATCCATTGGTAGAGAGCAATTCCTTACACTCCATAGTGAAAGGGAGTAGCAAACCAAAAGATTAAGGTTATCATGGAGATGGCTTGCTACAGGCTTCACTCCAAGAAAATGAATTTTTCATTTTGGGGAGAGGTGGTTGTTTGTGCAATCCGTATCATCAAATTGAACACTTAATTGTACTATCATAGAGGGATGAATTCTTATAAAAAGTGGTATGGCAGCAAACCTTCTATTTTACATTTCTATAATTATTAGATTTAGTGCATGAGTGGTATGGCAGCAAACCTTCTATTTTACATTTCTATAATTATTAGATTTAGTGCATGAGCCCATGCTCCAAGTGAAAGGTGAAACAATCAGCTTCTCTAAACTCTTTTTATAGTCTAGTTGGTTACAGTGAAACTCTTTAGGGAAATTGCCTTTATGATCTCACCAGTCACAATGTGGTTGAATATAGAGAAGTTGTTTTTAATGAGGTTTCCACTAATGGCTCACTAGGATCTCTCCCATTACTTCTTTCAGAAGATTCTTCAGTTGGATCCCACCAAGCTTTTTCTAATCATAGATGCTTCCTCTCATGTTTTAATGGACCCTTCTTCACATGTTGGTTTTCTCTCTACTTCTATGAGTAATCTCCTCAATTACTCTTACAATGTTTGGTCAGAGTTCTATCATTGATGTGTTTCCTATTAATGACTCAGCGAGTTTTCCTGTTGTAGGTGTTGCTTCACCTTTTTAAGATACTCTTGTTAGTGGCTCATCTAGTCATCATGTTGCAAAGGAGGATGCTCTTGTCAATGGCTTATGTAGTGCTCATGTGGTAGACGCTCTTTATAGTTTGACTCCATTTTGTTGATTTTTCAAGTGCTAATAGAGTCTAGACAAGCACAATTTTCTGAAACTGATAATTACTTCCTCTGATTACTTTAACATATTTAGAACATCATAAAGCAATTATACTTCAGAAAATTCAACCATAAATGCAATAATGATAGTAGGATCATAAAGAGACAGTTAATCACAAGAGACACAATTTTTTACCCTGGGAAAACCCTAACTAGGGAAAAACCAAGCAGCCTTTTCTTAGGAGAAATTGTTCAATTCAACAAATGTACAGTCTGATTCTTTTAGTCAAACTTGGTCAAACAAGACCAACAAATCAACACATGTCAAACTATTTGGCTTAGTCTTAAATTTTTATTCAGATTCTAGAATAATGAATGATAAATTGAAAACAATGTTGATTCTAGAATGGTGAATGATGAATTTAAAACAATGTAGATTATAAAATGATGATTCATGAATTTAAGTCAATTTGTACAATATTTTACTATTTGTAATTCATTGAATCATTTATGATGTATGCAACAATGTATTTCATTATTGAATTTGAATCTATGTTGTAGGAAACATAGGGCAAGGGGGCGTTTCCGTACGGAAACGAGTATGAAACGCTGAAACGTGTGTGGTACGGCCCTGAAACGCATTTCAGGCTGTACTGCCACGTTTCACGAAATTGAAACGTGGCCAGTACGGCCTGAAACGCGTTTCAGGGCCGTACGACTCATGTTTCAGCTTTTTATTCGTGTTGTTGTTGTTGTTGGCTTTTTTTTTTGTTTAATTTGTTTTTTAATTTATTTTTAGGTTATCCTAGTGACTTCAAGTTGCTTCTAGATGCCCGTCTAAAGTTATAAAAGTGAACTTTTGCCCTAGTGTTGATATGCAGTTCATGGTAATGTGAAATTGTTAAATTCTTAAAGTAAAAGTGATATTCTCCTTTATTTTTCATTTTCATCCTTTTACTTAAATTTTTAACATTACCATGAAATGACTCAGGATGTTTGAGAGTGGTTTTGCCCTCATTGGATTTCATATGGAGAAACTAGAATTTTAAATTTCACTCAAAATCCAGCAGACTTATCTGTTTTTCAGGATTTCAGGATTGGGGGGATTGCAATGTTTCCATTGGATTTTATCATGTACTAGGGTATGGAACTTGTATTTAATCAAGAGAACCAAGCCAGCTATGCAGGGGAGACTCCAATAATGAAGTGCATGTAGGGTACTAGGGTATGAAACTTGTATTTAATCAAGAGCACTAAGGTCGTTCGACTATGTAGGAGGAGACTCCCAATCAAGCACGAGACAAGAAATTAGAAATTTCTCGTGGCTGATTTTGGATATTTCTATTTTCACTATGTGATCATTCATGAGTAAATGTGATGTAAATTTAGAGACTTATAGTTTATGCATTGACAATTGACAATTTTATCATAATGTAATAAATTAGAATGTATCATATATGCTTTATGATTGCACATATTTCTTAAATGTCCTAATATATATATATATATATATTCGCGTTTCCCGTTTCCAAAATTTGGCGAGGTCGCGTTTCGTATCGGTTCCCGTTTCGGAAACTTGTACCCGTTTCCCCGTTTCGTGCAACCTAGATTTGAATCTCTTTCTTTCTTACACACACACCTCTACGCCCCCTTGCCCCCTTGAATTTCACTAAAATTTGGGGGTCTCCCACATGTTCCCGTTGTGCATCTCCTTGTTCTTGTCCCCCCCTGTCCCGGAAACATGGTGAAACATTGATATTAATCAGGTGACAATGTATAAAGTTTAGTGTATTATTAGTTTTGTTTTAATATATAAGTAGGAAGGGTTACAGTTTGTGTCGCTGATTTATGTTATCATGTTAACAGGAGTATCTATCATGTTATGTATTTACAGTCTTATATTCATCTTGCATTTTCATTTTGTAATAACATTATGACATAATTCATGTTAAAGCTGGGAAATTATCAATTTGAGCCATGTCAGATTTTGTGGTTCCATTAGAAATCAATCGTTTGATGTATTTCTATTTAAATTCTTGATTCTACTTCGAATCTTTTGTTATGAGGCGCATTCTTTGTAGAAGATTCATTGTTATTTATTTTCTGATTTGCTGGATTGCTTGTAATATCTGCATGTAATGCTTACTAACATTTCTATGTTTGAATGGTTGGTTTACTGTTGATGAAAATCTAGGTACATGAAAAATTTAGGCTTGAGTTTTAAGATCTGAACTCATGGGTTTTCTTTTGGTTTGCTCAATCAGATGATGGGCAAAGTCAACAAGGAAAGACTTGCAGAATTTCTTGGTGAGCTGCAAAGGAAGGAGAACACAGAAGACAGATATGTGGCTGCTTTACGAGGAGAGACATTAACTCGTAATCCATATGTGAGAATTCAGCCTGTGCCCAAACAAAAGCCAAAAAACTCGGAAGTGAAAACAGAAATTGACGGTCAAACAAAATCTGTATCATAAATATCAGTTTTCTATTTATAAATGTATTCCTCTTCATAGTTTGTAAGAATTAACATAGGAAATGATCTTCTGATTAGTACTTAAAAAGGAACGGCTTCTCAATGTCACAACCGGATCCACTTTCAAATTCCTTGATAAACAAGTTAAAGGTTATTTTTTCAATCTGTGCGAAAATTTGACAATTTGGTATTATAAAATAAAACAATATTGCTCTAACCTGATGTATGGAATCTGTTTAAGCTTTCTTTCATCTTCAGCTTAAAGTCGAATGTGATGTTTCAACAAATTGACATGCTTTATCCATTTAGTTGTAATGTATTTGGGCATTCTCTTAATGGAAGATACATTTCCTCCATAACTACTGCTCTCTTGTTCTGTGTTAAGGTAATCATTGTTTGCATGCGATAAATATATATTTTTTTAAACAAAAATGAGTACTGGATTTCATTAAATCCGTGCCCAGTCATGGCAAATACCAGGGTGAATTACATGAGCAGCTTTTTCAAAAGCATCTGGAATGACATTTTGCTTCTGATAACCCAATCCCAACTATCAGCAAAAAATTCCCCATCCTACTGATACTCCTATTTGCCAGGTTTGTGTAAATTCGACAAAATTGATACAGAAAACATATACATTTGAAACCAGTTATATTAAACGCAGCAAAATAGATTAATCTTCCTGGTCCGGGGGCCTGTTGAGGTTGATGCCGCAGGATGGCTCTGGAGAAGCTCTGACCAGAGGAGTCACCTGTAGCTGGAGGCCCATAATAATGCTTCTGAGGCATCTATCTCGTCTTCTAATCGAGATACTTTTTGTTGCAGAGCCATAACTGCATCAATCTGGTTGCACTCAGCCACCTGCTGTTGATACATCTTTACATTTAGATCATAAATTTCCAAATTAATAGCTTCATGCTCCCTCCGGTAGTGATCACATACAGTAGAGGCCAAAGAGAGCTTTCTGCTAAGGGAGGCCTCACATGACACCACACAGAAGCGACTGATGGGGGAATTGTAGCTTATAGACGCAGGACGCAAGAAGGCGTTGCGACCCACTACCTGGAAAACCACCAGGATGAGGACAGGGATGGAGCTTTCTTTCACTGTTAGTTGACCTCAATGGACAAATAATTAGGAGGCTTATCTTCGAACCTGAGAGGCCAAAGCGCCACAGAACCTAGCTGCAATGATGTTGTGCTCCCACCAGGTTTACCTGACAGAGGAGAGCCTCCAGCCAGGCACGAAGCTCATTGCAGAGCTTCCAAAGATGCCAATGTCCAGACACCACCCTGATGATAGGGGAGAACCACACTGAATTCCACCAAGAAATCCCAGGTATAGACCAGCACCACTCAGAATGTGCAATCGAACCAGGATTCCCATAGCTAGATTTATTCTCCTCGTCCCATTGAAACTGCAGCCAGGCCATCATCTCAAAATAATTGCTGTGCCTGGTCAGAGAAATCATTGTTAAACGATCCAAGGAGGAAAACCCAGAACTGTTTTGATAATCAAGATGGCTCAGGGGACTATTCAGCACAGGTGAAATAAAAGTTCACACGCTTGCTTGGAGCGAGCTGCCAGGGAAAGCCACACAAGACTGACAAAAGATCATCATTACAGGGACAGGGGGGATATCCAAAGCCATATTATATGCACAATCAAAACTATAGGGGAAAGCAAAATGGGGGTGGGGATACGTGGGCTCAAAGGGAAAGAGCAAAGAAGGGGGAGTCATAAAGGTTACAATCATAGAAATCATTAGGGAATTAAAACCTTGCCAATAACACCATTAATTTCAGTTTGTCCCTCAGGCATAAGTCAGGCTCTTTTGGCTTGAGAATCAGCCTCGGAGTTAAGGTTTTGAAGAATGTTAATAAAGGAAGAATTGGAGAATGAGAGGAGGATTCAGTTTATTCAATGAAATAAGAGATTGAGGGTGTTGTCTTTGGGGGGAGAGCCAGTGTGTAAATAATGAATTATTAAGAAAGAATCTCCCAGAATAATTATGTCTTTGATGCCACGATCTCGAGCAAGAGAGAGACCCAGGAATAGCCCATACATCTCGGTTTCATTGTTGGACTTTTGCCCAAGACTCCAAGAGTATTTTTCCACAATATTTCCTTTGGAATTTATTAATATCCTTCCCCCTCCTGTAACCCCTGTTTGCATGCGATATTAATTGTTGGAATATTAATGTAATTTCAGCCATGCTTGCACTGTTTCTTAGGAAATGGATGAATATTACTTTCAATCGTGAAAGTGGACTGCCCATGGTTATAGTTCAATTGTTATAATGTGATATTGTATGCAGAACAAAATGGACATATAGATTTGAGAGGCTGTCTTGTCTGATGCTCCTTGATATCAGGATTTTCTTAATTTCAATTGCAAAGAATCTGCACTAATTTTGAGATATTGTTTTGGCTGCTTCAAATATTCTCTTTTATTTCTGCTTATTGGTAGAATTTCAAAATTAGTTACAATTCTTTCATGTGGAAAATGTTTGTTGTTCTTGGCACATTATCTCTCTTTAAAGTTTCAATTTCAAATTATGAAGGGATCACTGGAACTTTGAGCTTTTTACTTATTTTTGGATTGTAAGGTTGGGATTACACGTGAGAAATACTTGAAAAATTTGTGGGTGAAAAGTTTGGAAGAAGATGAATTCAAAGACTCATAAGTTAATTCCCACCAACTTTTTTTTCTCATTAAGGTTTATTCAGCGTCATAAATTTCATATTCATAGTATAGAGCAGGTATCATCATCTAATGCTTAAAAATTCCAAATTTCTTCATCCCTATGGTTCTTTGTAGAGTCTATACTATTTCCATACAACTGTAACTGATAGCTTATACAAAATTTTGCGAAAAAAAAGTCTATAAGAGAAGCTCTTATAACTAAGAAGTTATTTGAGAGGTGCCTCTGCACCACCATGACTCTCAGGCCTTATCATCTATCACATCTGTGATAGGGCTAATGTGATGCAGAGGATGATAAATTGAAAATTCCATATCTGGAGATAGAGAGGAAAACAACGAACTGCTGTTTCAATTCCTTCATCTCCAGTTCATTACAGCGGAACTATGAGTGGCTTGCATCTCCTCATAAACCATTAGTGCCTAAAGCCTCCTGGAGAAATATGGGGGGTTGTCGTTGAGCAGAGTATTAAGAAAAATGCAGTTTTACATTTTATCTAATACTACTACCCTTAAATATTAAGAAAAATGTAATTATGTAATTATTACATTTTATCTAATATGTCTGGATTTGTTTGGATGAAAAATGCAGTTTTACATTTTATCTAATACTACTACCCTTAAATATTAAGAAAAATGTAATTATGTAATTATTACATTTTATCTAATATGTCTGGATTTGTTTGGATTTGTCCGATAGGAGGTGGGGTAAATATTAAGAAAAATGTAATTATCACATTTTATCTAATATTTATGCCTACCTCTATCCACTTTTTACTAGGTTATATTGAGTAAAATATAATACTACTACCTAGATCCATCTTAACCATTGATTATCAACCATTGAGAGGGATCAAATCTCTTTGAGATGCACACTTTCAAATTGAAAAGAGATTTGACCCCACTCAAGCTTGCTAGATTCGGGGTTAAGATGGATCTAGGCTGGTAGCAATGTCAATTTTGATCTTTTATTTAAAAAAAATTACATAATTGGGGTTAAGATGGATCTAGGTTGGTAGCAATGTCAATTTTGATATTTTATTTAAAAAATTACATAATTGATGTATAATTTGTATGAACATAAGGTGCACACTTCTTTTAATGTGAAAATAGATTTATAGATTTGAAGATCCGGGGTTAAGATGGATCTAGGCTGGTATCAATGCTAATTTTAATCTTTTATTTAAAAAAATTACATAATTGATGTATAATTTGTATGAACATAAGGTGAATGGTAGCAATTCTTTTCACTTCAATCAATTTTTTGTTTGATGGGAATGAAATGTCAAAATTTAATGTTGCTACTAGCTTGGTCTAAACTTGCTTTATTCATTCTAGGTTTCTCATAATCTCATCATCTATTAACAACTTATTTATTTGTTGAAGTCTAGTGTAAGTATGTGGTGTGATTTTGGGTCATTGTAATTACTGCAAATCAAACATATGGGATAATCTTGTGTATTAATGTTGTTTAACTAACATCTTAATGCATAACTTTTATAGGTTATGGATTGCTATGATGTTTTACTCATAGAAAAGGTTAGGCGATTGCTTCACAAGCCATGTCACAATAAATTTAAAATCCACCAAATATTACATTTGTCAATGAAAGATCAACTATGTTTTGGTTCTTAAAAAAGGTGGTTGGTGCACTCTCACATGTAGGAATTGATAAACATATGATCCATCTGTTAAGTCCGACGATGTGGTCACATGCCTTGTAAATGTAAATTAGTGTCCTGCGTTTTGAAAGGGGTCGGATGTCTGACATTTTAATAAGAAAAATTCTTATGAATTTCATTTTCAATTGTTTGAAGCATAGTTTTCAAAACCGGCCAGTTTTTCTTAATTTTTTAATATTACGATGAAATGATTCTGGATGTTTGAGAGTGGTTTTGACTTCATTGGATTTCATATGGAAAAACTATAATTTTAGAGTTCACTCAAAATTTAGTAGACTTAATGGTTTTTAGGATTTCATTGTTTGGGGGCTTGCAATGTTTCCATTTGATCTATCATGCATGAGGGTATGAGATTGGCGTTTGATCAAGAGCATGAGGCCTGAGGGTATGAGATTGGCGTTTGATCAAGAGTATGAAGCCTTTTAAGAACCTTGATGTTGGTGGCATTGATTTTTGAATTTTGTTGATGTTGGTGCTATTGATTGTTGAACACCTCTACCATGGCCTTAACACGAATGTACCCTTCTCAAGGAAAATAATTGGTTAGGGATGCCAAGTTTTTTCTACCACATAATAAGGTTGAGGAGATGAACCCTTCACTCAAACCAAAATCATTAGTTAGGCATGTTACTTTTTCAATTTCTATCATATTATAGAGTTGAGAAATCCAAGTCTGAAGACTTCGAGCGAGATGATGTTTATGCATCTCTTACCGATGACCCCATTTTCAGTAGCCCTGAATCAATGATGAGTTTCATGAGTAATCATGTTGATCAATTGTAGTTTTGATGTCTATTTCTGTTGCTACTACTACCACTACTGCTAAGGTTGCAGAGGAGTTTTAAGAGTCCTCAAATAGTCAGCCATAATATTTATGTAGCTCATGCTGATGATCCCTTGTCTAGTAGCAGTGATGAGTTTGATCATGATGAGTGATCTGAATTTGAAACTACTTGAAATTTGTTTGCAAGGTATTCAATTCAGAATTAAACAAGTTTAAAAGATTTCCATGTCTTGCAGAAAGAAAACACATGAAATTTTCAGCTGTTCATGACCCATTTAAGCATAACAGAGTTATTTCTTTTTACTATTTAACACATTAAAACGATTTTGTTTTGCAAAATAAATCAACCACAAATGCAAAAGAAGTTGATAAAGTAGTTCACCCCCTCCAGGGCTACGTCTGCTGGGTCCAAAGCTCCCAACCAGGCTTGTCCTTGTTTTTATTAAATGCTCAAATTGAAAATACAACTGAATAGAAGCATCTATAGGAGAAATAGATGGTAAAAATGGATTCAGAACACTTGAATCCTTCAGGATTGACTATTGGATCACCTCCAATGGATACCTGCAACCCTATACAGTCTTCACAAAACTGGGTCCTGGTGGCTCCTGGAATTTTCACGGCTCCAAAACCTCTGCAAAATGACCTCAGATGGCTTCAGAAGGTCGAAAATACCCAAAATAAAAAAAAAATTCGTCCAAAACCGACTTTCCTAGCCAAAGTTATGGCCATTTAAAGTTTCTCCAGTTTGCCCCTAGAAAAACTCCAGCGAACTTTAGTTAACTCCAGATAGCTCCGCCAATTATGGCGGGTCCGCCAAATTTGGCGCTCCTGCCAAAATTCCACCAACTTAACTGCAGTTACATTTAATGTTTGGGTGGTTGCCTCGGATTTTGTGCTGACAAAATATTCATTTTTTATTTTTTTTTGAAAAATTAAAATTTCTAATGTTATGGACAAATTCTTCTTTTTGCCATAATTTCCTCATACGGCGACCGTTTTTGGAACCGTTTGCGGCGCCGGAATCGGGAAGATGAGCACTTTCCAGTGATTCAACTTTGAACCAGTTCTAAGCACTTTAAATTTTGAGCATTTTATGACACTTAGGACATGAGCACCTGATCACGCCTCCCCATTGGGAAGCTTTTGGACCCCAAAAGCCTTCAACTACCTGTTAAAGAGGTGAGGGTACAGCTCCCTCACTCTGTCCACCTCCATCCACTTTGCCTTGTTCGGTTTGTTGCGTTTAAAACCAACCCAAACATAATCTACACTGCCCCTCCTTGAAGTGCGTGTCCTTCTGTCAAGGATTGTATCTTCTTTCAGCTCATCTAAGAATTCTGGCGAGAAATCTTCTATAGATGGCAGCTGAACAACATTTTCATGATCAGCAATCAAAGGAGGTTCACACAAACGTAAGTTCTCCACATTGACAACAGAATACATTTGCATGTAGGAAGACAAATCTAATTGAAAAGCATTATTTCCAACCTTCTTGAGGATTTTGAATGGACCATAACGAATAGGCTTCAGCGTTTTACCTTCTCCTTGCATCCTTTCCTTACTAATGTACAACCATATTTCATCTCCTTCTTGAAACTTGTGATCGACTCTATGCTTGTCGTGTCTTTCCTTATACTTGCCTTGACTCTTCTCAAGCTGTTCTTGAATTTGCTGATGTATTTCCTGAATTCTTTCAATGAATGAATGAGCTTTGTCAATATCACTATGTCTCTCAATGACAACATCTTTCTAAGAATGAAATCAAGAGGTGATTTTGGCAAGTAACCAAAACAAGCTTCAAACGGTGAGGTGTTTGTGGAAGAGTGCTTGGCACGATTGTAAGCATGCTGTATGTAGTGCAAATGTTCATCCCAAAGCTTGGGATGCTTGCTGCAATAACCTCTCAAAAGGTGCACAATGGTTCTATTCACAACTTCGGTTTGTCCATCTGTTTGCGGATGGAAAGCAGTACTTTTCTTCAACTTTGTGTCCATCATCTCCCATAGGTTGGACCAAAAATTCCCCACAAATCTGGAATCCCTGTCACTAATAATAGAAGTAGGCAAACCAAAGTGAATCCATACATGATGAAAAAATAATTCAGCAGTTTGTTCAGCAGTTATAGTTTTCTTACAAGGCATAAGTATACACATTTTGCTGAAACGATCAACTACTACATATAAATAATCATGCTGCTTTCTAGATTTTGGCAAACCTTCTACAAAATCCATAGAGATGCTCTCCCATGGTCTAGAAGGTACCGACAAAGGAGTATACAAACCAAGCTTCCTGTTGCTAGGCTTGCTTGTAGCACATAAGGAACAACCTCTTATGAACCTTGAAACAAAATCTACCATGCGAGGCCAATAGCAATACCTCTGTAGATGTGCAACTGTTTTGCTCACACCAAAATTGCCAGCAATAAGAGAAGAATGAGCTTCTCTTATGACATTTATCCTCTCCCCCTGTGGTATACACAACTTGCCCAAATGAAACAGCAAATTGTTATGCATGTGATAGTCATTTTCCTCTACATGATTTCCTTTACTCAAGTTAGCATCCACATCTTTAAAGTCATCATCAGATGCATATTGTTCTATGTAACTATCATGTACAATGGAATCATTCTTAAGTAAAGTAACAACACCAATAATAGGCCTTGAAAGCATATCAGCAACCTTATTCAAAGTACCTTTCTTATACCTTATTACCAAATGGAATTGTTGCAAGAAGCCCATCCATCTGAAGTGTCGTGATTGTTGTAACTTGCTTTGTGATTGCAAGTACTGTAAGGGCTGATGGTCGATATGTATAACAATGTCTTTGCCCATCAAGTAGTGTTTCCACTTTTTGATGCTTTGTACCAACGCATACAACTCCTTATCATATGTAGGATAATTTACAACAGCACCATTAAAAGTTTCAGAATGAAAAGCAATAGGCTTACCATGCTGTAGAAGAACTGCACCCATAGCATAATCACTAGCATCAATTTGTATCTCAAATGGCTGTCTCAAATCCGGTAATGCAAGGACTGGAGCTGAACTAATCTTCTCTTTCAAAGATTCGAAAGCTTTTTGCTGCTTGCCTTCCCATTGGAAAGCATGCTTCACACTTGTCACTGCATGCATAGGAGCTGCTATAGAAGAGAAGTTAGAGATAAACTTTCTCCAATATTGAGCTGCACCCAAAAAACTTCTTACCTCTGTTATGGATTTGGGAGTAGGCCACTTCACAATAGCCTCAATCTTAGCAGGATCAATTCTCAAAGCACCTCCTCCTACTATGTGTCCCAAATACCAAAAAAGTCTTTCCAAATTCACACTTTGACATTTTAAGAAATAACTGATTCTTCTTCAAAACATCAAGTACTTTTCTAACATGCATGACATGATCTTCTCTAGACTTGCTGAAAATTAAGATGTCATCTAAGTAGACAATAACGAAATCATCAAGAAAAGGACGCAAGACATCATCCATTACCCGCATGAAAGTTGCAGGTGCATTGCACAAACCAAACGGCATCACAAGCCACTCAAAGAGTCATTGTTTGGTTTTAAAGGCTGTCTTCCAAATGTCACTTTCTTCAATTCTTACTTGATGATATCCACTGCGCAAGTCTAGCTTAGTGAAATATCGAGCATCTTTCAGCTGGTCTAGCAAATCATCTATCCTTGGGAGTGGGTAACGATTCTTTACCGTTATCTTGTTCAAGGCCCTGAAATCAACACACATAGGCCAAGTGCCATCTTTCTTTGGAATCAATACAATCGGTGACCCACATGGCGAAGTACTTGGCCTTATGAAACCCTTGTCCAACAAGTCCTTGATTTGCTTCTTTATTTCAACATTCTCCATAATAGACATGCGGTACATGCCTATGTTTGGAAGAGGACAATCTGGATGCAAATGGATTTCATGCTGAATCTCCCTCTTAGGAGGCAAACCTGTTGGCTCCTGAAACATCTCATGATATGCATCAACTACATCATACAGATCTGATTTAAGTTTTCGATCACAATTGTCAAATGACTCATGATTCACATCAACCTTGGGCTTAATCATAAGAACAAAATTCTTACTTGAATTGACCAGCCTTTTTACCTGTCCTGCATTCACCATCGCTATATTTGTCTTCTTGCGATGAGCTCTAACAATGAACTCCTTGCCATCTTTGAACATATGATATTTGTTTTCATGGCGATGAAAGATAGCTTTCCTGTCAAACAAGTAAGGACTTCCCAAAACAATTCCTGCTATATCAAAAGGTACCACATCAAGTTCAACTGTGTCAATAAAATGTGCAGTAATTGCAAAGCGCAATGTGCACTTTCTTGAAACTTGTAAATTTGCATCCTTGCAAATCCATCCAAGTGGATATGGCTTCGGATATGGAACGGTCTCAAGTTTAAGCTGCTTGACCAAGTCCTCTGATATAAGGTTTGCTTGTGACCCACTATCAAAAAGTGTGTCAATTTTAGTATGTTTTGAAATCACCCTCACATGAAACAGTTCAATTCTTTCTTCCTCATTAGGAGCTTGTACATGGCAGTTTGAGGTACTAGTGCTGGCTTGAGGCTCAATTTTTTTTTTCCTTCAAGTTTTTCAAACCCATGGCTTTAATTTTGGTTTCATCACCTGAATCTTCCCCTAAATCTTGTGGTGTAGATGTAGTAGCAACAGTTTTCTGTTTCCCTTTGGATTTGTTAAATTGAGGTCTTTTTTCAGGATATAATTTCCAACAGTTTTTCTCCTCATGACCTGGTTTAGAACAGTGTTTACAGATCACTTTCTCACTCTCCTGTTTGACAGATGCATTCTTTTTTCCCTTTCCCTTGGAGGTTTTATCTTTGTTTTTCCCCTTGGGGGGCTTGTTTCTACCCTCTTCAAATGTGTTTTTTCCCCTTGCCTCTAAATGGGTAGCTTGGACACAAACCTCGTCCAGGCTAGTAGGGTTAAACATCAAGATGGTGTGTCTAAGGTAGCTATGCAAGCCACCGATGTATTTCAGCAAGGTTTCTTGGGTCTGTAAATCTACCCCTAACAAGAGAGCTCTTCTCCTGAATTCTTGGGTGTAGTCTTGGACACTCTGACCCTTAAGTTGTCTGAAATTTTGCCAATTCATAATGGCTTTCTGCATGTGAGCAAGAGGATAAAACTGTTTTCTAATGGCTAACATAAATTCAGGCCATGTTAAGGTAACCTTACCAAATTTCTTGATCTCCTCTTTAGTCTTGGCCTCCCACCAGACTAATGCTGCTCCATCCATTCTCAAAGAAGCCAACTGAATCTTTGTGACATCATCATGCATATTTTGGATCCTCAAGTAAACTTCCAACTGCCTAATCCAGTTGTCAAGATTTTCTGCATTCACTTCACCATTAAACATAGGTAATTCGAATTTTACATCAAGTTTCAAAAAAGGACTTTTTCCAGAGGATCTATGCTTATGAACAAAAGAAGACAAAGATGAAGAGGAAGAAAGTGAAGATGGGGGTGGTGGATCACCATTTCCTCCATGTCCTTTCTTGGAATGATCATCATCCTTCTTACCTCCTGAAGAGCCCTCTCCTTCATGTGGATGTTTGGACCCTTCTCCAGCCAATTTCTCATTTCTTTCTTGGTACAATATCCTCACCATTTCAGTGAGGTCCAAGAAAGCCTTTCTGAAGACTCTTTCTTCTTCTCTTGGATCTGTCTCTGTAGGAATTTATCCTTCATGTTCAGACATCCTTGAAGCTTCTGCTGAGACTCTTGAGGGTGAAATTGAAGGTGGAGGTGATGGCTCTCTGGCCTTCCTTGACTGAGGATTCTCTCGTTCTCTAGTCAACTGTCCTTCCCCTCTTTTGAGTTTCAACCTGGTAAGCATCAATACTTTGCAAGACAGTTAGAAGATCTTTGCACAAAACCCTGAGTTCTGATACCAACTTGATCTGAATTTGAAACTACTTGAAATTTGTTTGCAAGGTATTCAATTCAGAATTAAACATGTTTAAAAGATTTCCATGTCTTGCAGAAAGAAAACACATGAAATTTTCAGCTGTTCATGACCCATTTAAGCATAGCAGAGTTATTTCCTTTTACTATTTAACACATTAAAACGAATTTGTTCTGCAAAATAAATCAACCACAAATGCAAAAGAAGTTGATAAAGCAGTTCACCCCCTCCAGGGCTACGTCTGCTGGGTCCAAAGCTCCCAACCGGGCTTGTCCTTGTTTTTATTAAATGCTCAAATTGAAAATACAGCTGAATAGAAGCATCTACAGGAGAAATAGATAGTAAAAATGGATTCAGAACACTTGAATCCTTCAGGATTGACTATTGGATCACCTCCAATGGATACCTGCAACCCTATACAATCTTCACAAAACTGGGCCCTAGTGGCTCCTAAAACTTTCACGGCTCCAAAACCTCTGCAAAATGACCCCAGATGGCTGTAAGACCTGCACCAATGGCTTCAGAAGGTCTAAAATACCCAAAATCAAAATAAAATTCGTCCAAAACTGACTTTCCTAGCCAAAGTTATGGCCATTTAAAGTTTCTCCAGTTTGCCCCTAGAAAAACTCCAGCGAACTTTAGTTAACTCCAAATAGCTCCGCCAATTATGGCGGGTCCGCCAAATTTGGCGTTCCTGCCAAAATTCCGCCAACTTAACTGCAGTTACATTTAATGTTTGGGTGGTTGCCTCGGATTTCGTGCGGGCAGAATATTCCTTTTTTAATTTTTTTGTTTGAAAAATTAAAATTTCTAATGTTATGGACAAATTCTTCTTTTTGCCATAACTTCCTCATACGGCGACCATTTTTCGAACCGTTTGTGGCGCCGGAATTGGGAAGACGAGCACTTTCCAGTCATTCAACTTTGAACAAATTCTAAGCACTTTAAATTTTGAGCATTTTACGACACTTAGGACATGAGCACCTGATCAATGAGGAGTGATCGTGCTGATCACTAATATGTAGACTTGTAGAGGCCATTTAGAGCCTCATTTATTATGTATTTTATTGCTGATATTTATTGGACTCGACGCCAATTTGATTTATTCACCTTTCCCTGGTATATAAATGAGCAAACTTTGCATATTTTATCTCTATTAGTTTAGAATCATGGTTTTAAAGCTCAATCCACATTATTGCAAAGACGAAAGCTAATATAAGGTTAACTTTGATTTTTTCATGTTATAATTCAAAGTTTGATAATATTTTCATTATCATTTTGTTGTGCACAGAAAACACATTTATTTTTCAATGTATTATTCTTTTGAATGGTTTTTAGTGTAATTCTAGCATGATAATGAAAGGTCAACTAGGTTGCAATAGAGAGGGAAATAAGAATGATGTTGAAAGAAAAACATTGACAATTTAATTAGCTAGGAAAAACATTGACAATTTAATTAGCTAAGAAACAATATGTAAATTTATTGAAATCACTGTTTATGAATCATACTCGTAATATGGTTCACTTGGTAGATTGAATATTTACATATTAGAGTTTGGTAGATTGGTTGCTCCAACTCTATAATTTGGTAATACCACCAATTATCCTGTAAAATGGATGATGATTTATGTAGAGGTAATCAGCAATGAGCGACATGATTAGCAATCGATGTTACGCTTAGCGTTGAGTACATAATTTTATGTGTTGGCTACATTGTTTTGTTATCTTAGTTTCGTTGAAGGATATCAGTGTAAATTTACTTATTAGCCCTTTTTAGTGCTTACTGGTTTTAAACAATAAGCTTCCACAAATTTTAGCTGGTAGCTAGTCATTGATTACAAGAACTCGAATGGGCATTTAGATGCATGCATTGACTTTGATAGGGCTTGCATCATGGAGGTGCATTAATGAATTATATTTCTTATGAAAAATTTCAAATGCTTGCTTAATATGTTCTTTATGGAATTAAACTAGTACTTCTGCATATGATTGTCCGTTAATTGTCTACTTAACCTTTTGTTGATAATGATGTTTTGACTAATTGGAAAATATAAATATGAAATATTCCTCATTTCCTAAGACACTCACATGCCGAGAGGAATATATCCACATTCCTGGAAAACACTCTAGTGGAAACAATGTGGAAATATGGGCATGAAGTTCAAGGATCACAATTATAAGGTTATTAAACATATTAAACCCCAGGCCATCACTTGTGTTGCAAGTGGAGACCAATCACTTACCACTGCAATATTTTCCAAATTAGGTGGTTACTAGCACCATATTCTCACCCCATTTTGGTTGATCTTTTACAAAATCAGGAGTTAGGCCAATTGTCAACCTTTTGCGCTTTTAGCCTTCTAACTACATATTTTTTGCTCCACGCACCCTCCCTTATCAATGTGTCAAGGTTGAGTGGATCTTGGATAAATTGCCACAATATTTGAAGTTACAATGTAACAATTAATATTTCATATATGCTAATAAATATGATGAGATATAATGATAGTTTTGAATTCCAAAAGGATTCATATTTATGAGACACAAAGGGACATGATTATATACATACATGACTATAAGTAATAATAATTATGGGACATGATTATATACGTACATGACTACAAGTAATAATAGTTATTAGTTGGGTTTAACAAGTTTACCCTCTTCAAATGCTATGTTCTTAAACCACATGGGAAAATGAGCTTGAATTTAACTTATTTTGTATTTTTTTTTGGCTTAATTTTAGGATCATTTTTGAAAGATTTTATGATATTTTTGGTTGGATTACCTATAGGGATAATACTTCATAATTTGACGATTGCCAATTGAGCCGCCCCCATGGGATGAAAGAAAGAGTTTATATATATATATACTTCTTAATTTTTTGTGAACCTTATAATTTAAATCAAATTTAGTTTTTATTTTATTATTATTTTTAATCGAAACAATTAACTTTACCTTATAAAAGTTTGTACGGAAGCTAAAAAACAAGGTACACAAATAATTGTCTAGAGTTTCAAGCCATATTGATAGATCTCAAAAGCCACAAGACATAACTTGGAAAATTCCACAAATAATACATCCCAAAGTTTCTTGTTTTTCGTAGATATAGTAAAAAGACTCCTAAAATTTTAGTTGCTTTATTGAACATAGAACATAGTGAAAAACATGGTGACTATTGGCTTTGTTGAGAAATCTAGGGGCAACAAGTATGTGTGATTTCTCTTTCTTGATAATTGTTTGTGATGCAATATTACTTCTTTAGATTAGCTTCTTCTTTTACTTGATTATTATTAGTGTTTTCTTCATCAAACAACTACCAAGTCATAAAGAACAATGAGACAAAGGACACAAGATATAGGCGATTATCCAGGGCCAAAACCTCTCCAACTTTTTGAGAGGAAAACCCACAAGAATTCTTCTTCTTATAGAATCTTCAATTGACGAATTCCAAGACCTAGATCCTTGACTAAAAACTCCTCCAAGACCAATTTAAACCTTGCATCAAGTCAACAACAATTTCTTCTTGATGCTGCTTCAATTTCTCCTTCTTTAGCCCTCAACCCTGCAACCCTAGTTTGAAATCCTCAACCTTTCTCCCTGCAATTCTTGGCCTCCTAAAGTTGACTGCAACTTCTGCACCTGTGACAGATTTAGGTTAACTTTAGCCCTTTTCCTCCTTCGCTTGGCTTGTGATAGTCTCTTTGTGACTTCAACCTGCAAGATGCCTTCTTTCCATGACTTCTTTCGGCTTCCTTGAGTTGACAGTACCTCTGTTTTTGCTGTAGTAGGTAAGCCCTAGTATCCTTGCACGCGTGAACAAAATCATCCCAAAATCGTTCCAAAACTACTTCGTTTTTCCTTCTTACTTGTCCTCCTTTTCTTAGCTTGATGTGAGACCCTTTCTTGTACAATCATCAAATTTCTGTGATATGCTTGAATGCTCCAAAGTGTTTGACTAGCCTTGTAGATATAGGCTTCTTGTCACATCTAATAGGATGACTTGTTACTGTCCCTTAGGGCGTCTTTTCTTTGGAGAAGGTCGACTTGTTGCATGTATTTTGACTTGGTCTTGGAGGGTTGATTCTATTTTGACTCAAATAAAGTTTCTTTTACAATATGTAACTTGCCCAAATGGGTCTCTCATACATGACAATGACTCTAATGACTTGATGACTCAATAACAAATCATAAGAGCTCACAATGGGAGCTTGACCTAAAAATACGTTTTCTTGAGCATGAAACCCATGCTTCAATATCAACAATAATAATTTTTTTCTTCTTATTACATCAAATACATAAAATCATGCTTACATATGTCATTATGAAGATCAAACCTAGTTACATATTTCAACACTCCCTCTTAACTAGGAAGGTATTCATAATCCATACAAGGTACATAGACCTTCTCAATCTGAAGAATTCTCATAAGAAGAGTCAGATTGACAACCCATTTGTATAACATCATATCATCCAACATTGCCACATAACAAGGTATTGACTAACAATTCTATCTCTCCACAAGATCAAAGCACAATGCTGGCAAGACCAATGATTTATAAACAACCTCATCATTGTCTCTCTCAGAACATACCCCACCCAGGTTCTCTCAGAGTATGTTTCACCAGGACTATTCTTATCTTGGATTCCCAGTCCTCAAAGAATATCGGTTCTCTACGACTACTCTTATATTGGATGCCCTACCACACCCTCAAAGAGTATCAAATGCCAGATGCTTACCTAATACTCTATGCTTTCTTCCAAAGTGAAGACAAGAATGATGTGCCAATCTCTCCTCCTGGCCTTCACTAAGACTAACGACTGTTAGTCCTAGTTTAATGCATGACACATGAAGTAGAGAACCATATCTGTCACTCCCTCTTAGCCAGGGATGACCAACCCATTCCATAAAATGAATGTACCCAAGCTCCCTCTTAATCAGGTTCTTGTCCAAGCTCCCTCTTAACTAGGGACTTGCTTCCAACAACTCTTTTAGGTGGAGATCATGGGATAATCAACTCCTTTTTATTTCATGAACTTCTTTATCATCATTATAGAGTCTTAAGCTTTTGGGACTTCTTCGTAGGGCATCGAACATCCATCACTTTCATTCATGAATCATGTCCGTCATGCCATCCTTTCTTTCATTGGAAAGTGATCCATTAGTCCATATTTGGCCTTTCCTTCATACCTTGCTACCTTCTTCACATCATGTTTCCTTCAGGATATTTCATCCTACCACATGAGTATCAGTTGTAGATGACATCTACAACTCTTCCTTTGGTAGCCCTGCATTAGCCCATCTAGATATTGTTCAAAAATCAAGAATGAACATTAAATCAAACTTACCTTTGTGATGATATTTTTATCATGAAAATTGTTGTCACATCAACATGATGCACACATATTGACACATCTCCAAAAATATATTACATGTCAAGGGTCATCTTCCTTTCTAGACTTCATCGAAGTATTTATACCTTTTCCCTGGAGATGTCACGGTCAATTATTTTAGTTCATTATATGTTGATTTCCTTTTCTATGTGACTATAATTGCATCTTTCACGATCTCTCCTTAGTTTCTTCACATATTGCATCCCAAGAACTTCCATCTATAGTTCCTTTATTTTTGTCAACCACTTCATATTTCACATGAGGACTTATTATATTGATTTTATCTTAGTCAATATGTGAACCATGCCTTCATGCATCCTTTCAAAGGAGGAGATCCTTTTATTTTGATCATGCTCATGAGGTAAAGCATTTATCCATGTTCTCTGCAACTGTATGACATGACTCGATTTTATAAAATACAAGCATACATACCTCATCTCTTTCTTTTGGTCATCTAGAATTCCTTCGGTAGCTTCCTTTTCCATGATTGAAAGTATTTCAATCATCTTGACCTGCTTCACTTATTTGTCATCATACCATCATCCCATGAATCCCATACAAGGTAGAATTCTTAGTGAGACACTTGCTTCTTCTAATAGGTGAATCTTCTGATGAAGATTCCAACAGAGGATCTTGATCATCCTCATCCTGCAAATTCTCCTTTTGAATGATGTATGATGAGCTTTATACTATATGACTTTCTTCTATCCATAAGTACTACTTATGCTTCCAATGAGGTTACCGAGAGCTACTTCCTTCTATTGCCATAGATTTCTACTTCAACTATCTTTCAAGCTTCTTATGATGATGTCACGAGCTCTTGCTTCAATCGTATGCTTTCTTGATGCCATCTCCTAACATGATGCATCCTATCATGCTTCTAATTTTTCCTACCATGATAACTTATACTTTACAAAAGAAAACTTCAAACAAAAACTTGAAAAGAACTAGGTGAGGAAGACTATCTCAATCATAATAAAGATCTTTTACTTCCTCCTTCTTGGATTTATTCTTTTTAGTTTCTTCTACTTGTTCAGTGATATGGACTTCTTCCTTTCCTCTTTTGTTGTTGTCCTTCTTGAGATTTGGACAATATCTCTTGTAGTGCCCATATTCATGACAACCATAGCATTGAACCTTCGACATGTTCTTCTTTTTTTTGCGGATCAAGCTTCCCAAAATTCCTTTACTTCTAGCCGTGGCAGCAAATGCTTGAGCTTGCTCGCTTGATCCTACATCACTCTTTTCCTTCAATATAGTTTCTCATATCTTGCATAATGACCATAGTTCATTGAATGGAGTAGCATCCTTCTTCCCATAGACGCTGGATGTGAAGTTGCCCCATTCCTCTGGTAGTGCATTAAGCACTATGGTAGTCATTTCCTTGTCATAAATCATTTCTCCCAAATCTTGTAGTTGGTCTCTTATTTCATACACCCTCATAAAGTATGAATCTATTCCTTCTTCTTTTGATATCTTCATCTTATAGAGTTCTTGTCTTAACAAGATTACTTCTCCTGTAGTGCTTATGGAGAACAATTCTACAAGTTTGTCATATATTTATTTTGAAGTTTCTACTTTTATACATAGGGAATGAGGGGATCCTTAATGGATTCTTTAAGAATTCTTTAAGCCCTTACTTCCCCTTTCATGAATTTTGTAATTGCTTGAGCTTCTTCCTTTGGAGGTTTAGTGATTGAGCCCTTAACATGTTCCATGACTTCATTTTCTATTAGACTCAGATCTATCCTTTTCTTCCATGCAATAAAGTTTGAAGCCCCAACCAATTTGTTGCTTTCCTTGGAAAAATACGTTTTGACAAATTCAGATGTAGACATAAATATACTTACTTGTGAAGATACTCATCGATGACAATATCTTCAACCTGATGCCTTCTTGATTTTAATGATGATATTGGTAATATATGACTTCTTCTTGATGAAGATGTCTTCCTTCAAAAAGTGATCCTTGATCTAATGAAATGGAGACCGCCTTGAATCCTTGATGATGACAATTCCCTTTTGCTTGCTTCCCTCAGATGATTAGACTTCACGATGCTTCAAATAGTAGTTCGTCTTTGAGTTTTCCTTCTTCAAAGTGATGATTAAGTGAGGTTCCCAAAAATGATTGAAGTGTAGATGCCTTCTTTCAACTAACTAGGGTTTTGACTTCCTTCAAGATGATGATGTGATCCTTGTCCTTGAGGTGCTCTTGGGGTGAGTGGCCCTTCTTGATGATTGATGCCTTTGGTGATTTATTAGTACTTTGGTCCTTGATTGTCCTTTGATGAGCTTCCCTTCCTTGACTTGTCACCTTAGCTCTAATACCATGTTGAGAAATATAGGGCCAACAAGTATGGGTGATTTCTCTTTCTTGATAATTTTTTGTGATGTAATTTTACTTCTGTAGATTAGCTTCCTCTGTTAATTGATTATTATTAGTGTTTTATTCATCAAACAACTACCAAATCATAAATAACAATGAGACAAAGGACGTAATATATAAGCGATTATCTAGGGCCAAAATCTCCCCAACTTTGAGAGGAAAACCCACAAGAATTCTTCTTCTTATAAAATCTTCAATTGATGAATTCCAAGACCTAGACCCTTGACTAAAAACTCCTCCAAGGCCAAGCCAAACCTTGCATCAAGTCAACAACAATTTCTTCTTAATGCTACTTCGTTTTCTCCTTCTTCTCAGCACTCGACCTTGCAACCCTAGTCTAAAATCTCGAGCCTCTCTCCTTTCAATTCTCGGCCTCCTGCAGTTGACTGCAACTTTTGCACGTGTGATAAATTTAGGGAAAATTTAGCCCCTTTCCTCCTTTGCTTGGATTTTCCTAGTCTCTGTTACTTTGGTATGCAAGATATCTTCTTTCCTTGACTTGTTTCAGATTCCTTAAGCTATCTATTCCTCTTTTTTTGCTGCAGTAGGTAAGCCCTAGTCTCCTCGCATGTGTGAACAAAATCAACCCAAAACAGTTCCAAAACTACTTTGTTTTCCCTTCTATTATCACCAAAAAATTGGCCATCTAGCCTAATTTACTAGATGGATCAAAATACACCATGTAAAGCCAATTTTACCATAGTAAAATTTCTTTCACTGTGAGAAATTACTTAATAAACCACCTTTGTTAAGTAATTTATAGTTAAATCCATGAAGAATAATTAAATAAATCATTATTTATTTGATTTTCTTCTAGGAATAATTAATTAAACCATTGTTCAATTATTATTCCTTGTCATATTTGACCCAATCATGAAAAATAAACAGATAAATCATTAATTATCTTATTTTTCTACAATAATAATTAATTAATCACTAATTAATTATTATTCTTTGTCAAATTTGACTAAATCCCTTAGGAATAATTAAATAAATCCTTATTTGTTTATTATTCCTTAACTAATTCCTTGAGATGATAAAACATCATTTATTTATTTATTATTTCTAAATAAAAGTTTAAATACTTTTTCCAGCCTAAACAAATATAATAAAATTTTCCAAGTGGTTATTCCAAGAATGGGATCAATAATATTTTATTATTACTCATTATTCGAGGATAACTCAATATTTTGTTATAAATAGAAGGGTTTTTCATTCATTATTCACTTTTGATTATTTTTATTGTTGCACTCACTGCTGTAACTCTGATTATTTTCATTATCGCACACCATATTTTTGCTGGGTTTATACATTATAGAGGATAGAGACTCTACACAAGCTAAAGACGTTTGAGGATAGCCAATAACCCATCCCATAAAGGGGGAATGGTAACATTTATTTGTTCCCTTCACAGGTGTTATAATAAAACTATTCTTTGTATATCTAGTTTCCATTGGATGATTGGAGTTATTACTATTTCTTTTTGCTATTTAACTATGATTGTGACATAGATCCAGAATTTGGCAGGTTTTGTTTCTATCAGTTGCTGCAGATCTACAATGTTTTGCAACCATTTATATTGTTGAGATTGTTTGTCATCCACAATCTTAAGTGGGTTCTTTCTGTATATCTTTGAGAAGAAAACACTACAACAAAATTGGCGACTCCACTGGGTTTATACTTCAAATCCAGAAACCTGGGTGACCTTCGGTTTTCAGCTTAGTGTTTCTTCTTTTTTCAATTCTATTAAAGTTTCCTAGTTTTTTAACCCTATATTTGTTAAATTTGTGACTTTTGCAAGCTTTCTGGTCATTTCCGCAGGTCACAGGAACTAGCCACGACAAAGGCGAGATTTTTTTATTTTTTATTTTTTATATTTTATTTTATTTTTTAATTTTTTTATTTAATTTAATTTTTTTATTTTTTATTTATTTATTTATTTTATTTTTTTTTAAAATTTTATTTATTTATTTAATTTTTTTTTTTTTTTCTGAGATTTGTCGACCAAGATCAACAGAGCAAAAATTGCACTTTTTGGCCCAAAAAATGTGATCTGGAGGCCAAAGTGCTCTTATCAGCCCCAAAAAGTGTGATCCCTACAGGAAAACAGGTCATTACCTGCGATTTCTGGGTTTTAGAGTTTTTCTTAGATCTGTTTATGGGTTTTGCAGTGAGCTGTCTGCTGGGTTTTCTGACATCTGTCTCATTCCACTTAGGCCTTGATCCACTTTGATTTACTCGTCGAAGTCTAATTTAGCCTCCACTAGGGCTTCTAGTACGCTTCCACCTTTTTAGGGGGAGTTTAACTGAGTGAGTAGTTTGAGTTTCTGCAATGCTTTCAACCACATTTTCCAGATCTATACCCTTCTGTTTATATGTTAAGATAGGTTGTTACCATCCATAGTTTGACATTTAAACTTGTTTGGTCATTTGCCTTAGGGTCCCATCGGTTTCCCTAGGTGTTCCACCCATCTCCCTATCTATTTGCAGCGACCTTCCCGTCTGGTTTTTTGTTGTTGCTGCACCACTTTCCGGCGACTTAATGTCACTTGATCCCAACACTGACATTTAGATCTCTTGACCATTTTAGTGTATTTTTCATCAGTTTAGCCACCAACTAGCGTAGTGTTTGCAAACCCAGTTTGGGTGGGGTTTAGTTAATTGTTTTGCTATTCATTTCCTATTATTAATTTCAGTTTATTTTTAGCAATATTTTTTTCTTTTTTACAAACACGATCTCGACTTAATCAATTAATACACTTGCACACACAAGCACACTTTAAGCAAAGGGCGTTTGGTTTATACCGCCAAGCCAAAAATTAACATAATAAATTTATCTCCCCTCATCAAGGCAAAGGAATAATGTTGATCTCCCTTCACCATTTCCATGTCACGTGTGTCCTACCACCATTGCGCCACCAAGGAATTTGTCGTGGAGACTATTAGGCCTTCACCCCCAGTTTCCACTTGGGCATATTACCCCTTCCCGTCAGGTTCAAGTTCATAGCCCTCCGAGTCCCCATACTGAATCTTCTCCTAGTTATTCTGATTCCTCATCTCATTCCAAGCCTCCTTCACCGCATATCATCACCATGTCTAGACCCACAGCTGGTGCAGGAACCCAACCTGGTGTTGGCTCCGGTTCTATCTCGATGGTCACATCAAGTGGAACAGTCTCAGGAACCGTTCCGACAGCCCCCATGCTCCCCTTTATGGCTAGGTTAAGTCTATCGGATTTTAACTAGTTGATAAACGACCCCATACACCATGATGCTGGTTGGCCCTCTATGCCAACTAAGCTTCCCTCAAACATCCTGAAGTTTGAGGGTAATGCTGGAGAGGATCCTACCAACCATGTTTGATCCTTCCACATGTGGTGTTCGTCCAGCTCTGTAACCGATGACTCCATTCGTCTTCGGCTATTCCAATGCACACTCACTGGAGATGCTGCAAAATGGTATGTAGACCAGCCCTACGCATCTCAATCTATTTTCGTGAGGCTTGCTAAAGCGTTCCTTTCATATTTCCAGTTACCTCTCCGGTGGGACACTGGTACGAAGCTATTGACCACATTCCATCAGTCCTCCGCCACTCGCCTTTCTGACCATGTTCAAGAGTGGCATCGAAGGAGGAGCACATGTTAAGCCCTGCCTTTTGAAGACCGTGTCTATCTATATTGGTTTCTTAGGAACCTTTTATCTCCCATTGGAAAAGATGTCGCGTCCCATTTTCCTTAGACCGAGGAAGAAGCTCTCCAAACTACTCTAAGATATGATCTGATTTATGCACAATCTGGTTAAGTCTATACCGTCATTCCCTAGCTCATCCTGGAAGTGCCAATGCACCGGGGGCATCTCATGCTGCCGATGGTATCATTGGATCCATTTCACACTCTTCACCATATACTCAACAAAGTTATGGCTACCCGCAGGGGGGCACCAATTCCTCCAACACTTATGCCCCTCCTGCTAGCAACATGTTTCCAGGGCCCCAACCCATCTACCAAACTATTGCTCCTCCTTATGCATAGCCTAGCGCTCCAGCCCCTCAAGCATTAGCGCCACAGCCTCCCATGCATCCTCAACCCCAGCAACCACTGCCCCCTCAGGGCTAGGTGTTTGTGCAGCAGAGTGTGACCAATCCCTAAAATTTGAAGAAGAAGAATAAGGGGAAGGGTAACCAGGGTAATCAAGGTAACTAGCCTAGTGAACCCCAGGGGAACCAGCCTAACACCAACAACCAACAACAGGGCAACCAACCCAAGCAGAACAAGGCTATTCATATGAACAAGCCTTGTGCATGTTGTGGTGTACATGGACACTATACACATGAGTGTCCTCTCTTACCCTAGATGTACCAAATGTGGGAAGCTCAAGCAGCTTCTAGAGATTAACAATTGCCTTATAATCCTGTGCCATCTCAACCGATAGTGCTCACAAATCCTTTCCCTTAGCAAGGATTTGTTGTTGCTCAACCTTGGCCAGGTCAAGCAGCCCATCCCCCCCAACCTTATGGTCTTCGTGACTACCAGATCCTTATGATGAACTCTGATGAGGTTAACCCCTCCAATATCAACCTACAAGCTTGGTCGTGTCAATATGACAAGCCCTCGACTTCGTCTACTACCGAGTCCAAAACCAAAGTATCTGCTGAGCCTCTTATGACACCAAACATTCCTTTACAGATCCCTCAACCTAAAGTTGAGGCCATTCCTAAGATCCCAAAGGGACTGTTACGCCATAATGCGACTTCTAACAACGCTGCCCATACATACAGTATAATAGATGACTTGGCGCAATCACCTACTGCCATGTTGACATTGGAAGTCCTCTAGTCATGCCCATCTCAAAAGAAAGCTCTACTAACTTCCTTGGGTGTAGTGGATCCTTCTGACGATCGCTTGATTGTCTTCCCAGTTGATACATCAGAACATCCCCTATTGCCTTCATCTGTTGCCTTCTAGATACCAGTTGGATTCCATAATGCCATCATCTTCCGATGCATTATTGGCGAAGGTGCGTCCACCTGTGTGATGTTCACTGCTGTTTGGAAACAACTTAAGTCACATGAGTTGTCCCCCTCCACCATAACTCTATGTGCTTGGTATGGACACTCCTCCTAGCCCCTTGGCATGTACTGCAACTGTCCAGTGACCCTTGCGGGCAAGACTGTCCATGTCGACATTGAAGTCATTGATGCCCCTTTGGATTACAACATTCTCTTAGGTCGTAGTTACACATATGCCATGTCAGCTGTCACGTCTACGGTGTTCTGAAAGATGTGCTTCCCCCATGAAGGGAAGATCGTTACCATCGATCAGTTGACTTACTACGAGCCGACATCTGTGACCTCCCCCGAGTCCATTATCTCATCAATGTTCGACAAACAATCTTCAACTCCTACCACCAGTGTTTCACTTGGAGTCTATAAAGATTCCTCATTATTGGGTGCTTTCCCTGGTCCTCCCCCTCCCATCTCAGAGCCTAATTCTATGAGTATTTGCATGGTACAAGCGTCACGTGCTTCCCTTAAGCAGTTTGGTACACCTAATCAACAACTAGCTCCTCAGCACCCTGCTGTTGCCCTTCCAGCTAAGCCCTCTGAATCCATCCCCCAGGACCTCCTCCATTTGTGGGTGCCTCTCCTATGTTTCCACTAGGAACTATTCCTTCAGGTCTCAACCATGCAGGAGATATTCTGCCGGGACATTACCCTGCATGCCAGATACCTTTCTTATTCCCCCCTTCGAGAGTATTTTCTATCCCTATCATGGCTTTGCTGGTCCTTCCTAAAATGACTTTGGGGATCCCAGTATGGTACATTGATCCCCCTGCAAGCATTCCGCCTGGTCAGCTAAGACCTTATCATGCTTTGACCTCAGTTCAACTGGTCCCTATGACCCTTGCCGCTGATTCAGTTCCATCACAACCTAAATAGGAACCAAATCCTGTTGTGAAAGCATCCAGAAAAGGGGGAAAATCTAAGAGGAAAGAACCTAAGGATAAGGCTCCCCAAGCTCCTCTAGCCCCTAAGGCCCCAAATCCGACACCCCCATGCGCTTTGTGTAAATTTGTTGGGCATGCAACCAACAATTGTCCTGAAATTCCTCAACTTAAACCTTTGGTTCATGAAGTGTTCCCTGAGTCAAATATCCTAGAAGTCCATGTTAAATTTACTAATCCCACCTAAGAAACTCAAAACGTTGCGTAAAAACCACCCTTGTGCCATGTGTGATCATCATGGTCACTATTCCCATTGTTTTCCTTGTCTCGATGAATTTTACGATTGCCTTGGGGCGATTCATGAATACGAGGCCACTCGTAGTGGATCATCTACTCCTCTACCCATGGATTCTGGTACCACTAGTCAACCAGAACATGGAGACTCTGACCCCACTATTGTGATCCCTCCCCCCGATGTCGAGATGATGGAAACCACAAGCCACATCCTTTACTTGTCATCATCCTTGAGTTCCTCGCAGACAAACCTTTATGAGGTTTTTCCGTGCTCTTCTATTGAACCTCTTTCGACAGAATCCCAGGTCTCAACATCTGTAGATCCTCCATCTACTATCTCGTCGTCTACCATTCCAGATGATGCGTATGTGAACCTTATTTCTCAGGTTGATGCACCAGGTAATGCCGTCGCGTCATGTAGTCAGTATTCCTCCCGTCCGCCCATCTCCCAGCCTGATGAGGACACCATGGAATCTATGTCTACCCTTGATCACCCCTGCACTTAAGGAAGGGGCATTTCTTCAAAGGATTTTGAAGGCCATTTCCTTCCTAATTCTCCCAATGCACTCTACCTCAAGAAATTATTCTCATAGCACATCCCTTTGATTTGTGTGTCTTTATTTCTTCCATGAAGTTAGGTAGATTGCATCACCTCATCCGTTGTCTTTTGCACTTTTCAGATGGATCCATCATCCACACCGTATATCAGTCATGCCAATGGTGCGAGTCGCTTCTCCCGGAATCTAGCCTCAGCTGCCTAGGCCATTTTAACCCCTTGCATATGTTAGTCCTTTCAATCGGCATGTGCATTAGATCTGCCACCAATAATTAGGCCGAATATGATGCCAATGATAAGTTTGTTAGTCGATGCCCTCGCTCATCGCATCCTTCATCTTCATGTTCATTTAGATTCCTTTCTAATTGTCATGCAATTGAATATTGTGTATCATGTGCATAACCAAGTCCCATTTAGAAAATATCTATGATTTAAGCTATTGGTATGATCCAGGAGGATTCCGTTAATTCAATGGTACAGGTGTTCAAGTGTCGTCATCAATGTTCAGTGTAGTCGTCGCTTTAGTTTAGCTTCGACAGATCGACAGTGTTGGTTAGGGATCAGGTTGTTCAGGTAATGTTCATAGTGTTCATGGCGTTCAGTTGATATGGGTTGTACTTGGCTGTCGACTTGAGTTCATCGACAGTTCCGCCAGGAATGGTCAACGACATGTGTTTTTGTTGTTCGAAAAGCAGGGTTAGTGTCAACATGGTTATCGTTTGTTGTAGAGGTTTGATATGGTTTCGTCGATAGAACTCATGGTGGAAATGTCACAATGTGACAATTTGTTTTGTTGTGGTTCATTAGAAGGGACATAAGCTATGGTATTGTAACCATGCTTCAATACCTATGGGGATGTTCTAAACCTAACACAATCAAACTATTACATAACCCTAAGTTCTAAAACCCTAAAACCTACTACAAATACAAACCTAAACCTAATGCTAAGCCTAATCCTAAAAACACCAACCATTGCATTCAAAACATGTTGCAAAACCTTGTACCTAACTCAAAACCTAAACATATTAACCCTCTCAGCCTTTGCAAATATGTTAAAACATTGCAAAATATAATACACAACCCTAACCGCGTCCACAAACCACAGCAGAACCGTGGTGATGTGACCAGAAATGGGGTTGACCGCAAGGGTTCGGGAACCGCAGCCTAAACCGTTAGTCTAAACCGCGGTAGAGAAAACATGTAACAGGGTTTGGAAGACCGTCGGAGCTAAGTCATGATGGTTAGCGCCTGGAAGGTTAGCTAGCCTCACGGTCTGTAATAGTCGGCATGTTACATGTCTTCGCAGACAGGAACCATCGGAGAGCAAGCCGCCGAGGTAACCACCATCCAAACAATTTATTACAGGTGTTCACATGCAATGGTTACAACCCTCCGCCCGGTCAACAAATTGTTTGCGGTTTCGGGGTATGATATGGTTTATTTTGGGTTTTAAAACAATTTTATTGTTGGAATTAATTCGACCACCATGGTGCTAGCCCTAGGTGTCTAATGCCTATAAGACCAAAGTTAAACCATATCCAAAACCTAACCAAATTCACCTCAAATGTAGTCAGAGGAGGTTTTTATGTACCCAAAGGCCTATAAGAGGAAGTTTTTCCCATGGAGGAAATTAAGAGTGGTTTTTGACTTTTGTATGCAAATTCTAGAGGACATAGGCGATTTTGTTTTCAATGTTTCAGGAGCATCCGAGGCAGTTTTGGAAACCGTAAGAAGTGTTGGAAAGCTGGTTCAGAGAGATATCTGATGAAAGTGATCAGAGGTGCCTACAAGCACATTCAATCTGGTATTTTCTCTGTGTAATCAACACCTTCTTCTCATTCCTAATAAAAATAGTCGCCCATCTTGAAAGCGGACCCAGAGACGTAGTCCATCAGGGACGAACTTCGTCATCAATTTGCTGTCTAGTATCACTGTGTTTTTACTATTTTCACTTCTATTATGCATCGATTTTATGTTTAATTAGTTGTCGTAAAGTGTTCTTTTAAAGCAGTTATTTCCTCGGTTTGCGTGCTTTAGCTAACATTCAAATCATTAATGGTTAATAAATTCTATATCAGTTTTTAGTTTATGATAATTTTAGATCATGGTATGTGAATTTGAAACCATTACGTTCAGTCATGTGCCTAGAGCCCAAAATCACTATGTAGATACCATCACAAAGAACATTCTAGATTGGCATTTATCACATGTATACCATAGAAGATAACGATACACAAAGCAAATGGGGAACCGTAATCGTCATATAAAATGCATAATCATATTATGTATCATAAAAGTGTTTGGAGCCATAGCTCTAAAGACATCTGACATGCCCACAACATGTTACAAAAATCAAAACCAATGGGACCCACATGTCCCTGCATCTAGTCACTGTTTGGCGGATCTCGCGCCAAAGGCTCTGCTCCACTTGCACATAGATCATCTGCCTAACCAACCATCGAAACACGTTGCATGATACCTTGCCACTCTGAGGGAAGACAGACGCACTCATCTGTTTACTGATCTTCTAATTCATGCTATTTGCGGTATGAAACCCCGGTCAAGAGTACATTAAACCTACGATGCAAATCAACAAGCAACACAATATTCTCTGGACCTTGCTGCGACGATGATGTCCCTCGATCTGCAGCCCCAATCACTGCGGCTCGGCCTGCATATCTTGCCGGATTTACTGGTGCTATGTCTGCATACAAGATGTTTCACACTCAATACCATATACATGTGGTAGAAATATAAAATGCACCATAAAACATAGCAACTTAATACTTATCGTCTGGTCCCCATGCTCGCTCAGGCGAAAGTGGCAAGTCAAGATCCCCTTGATAGTTCATCCCTCTATAAGGGTAATCGTCAATGTAAAGGGGCATCTGATCCTAATGTGCGAAAAACTTGGGTCAGAACACCCGTCTAACTCCCCCTCCTCCTCCTCTCTACAGTTGTTGCCCCCATCGACGCATCCTGGGCTCCTGTGGGCCCCCATCTCGGATCTGTACATGAGGACAGATAGTGGGTATCTTCTCAAAGAAAAATGCACACAGTACCGTACCAAAAGCATAGTTACATTTCACCTACCTCTTGCAAAGACTCAACTGTAGTTTCACCAACGACAGCATCATCTGGGCCCACCCATAGTAGGTCCCGGCCAAAACACTCTCAACCAACATCATCTGCCCACCAGTGATGTGGTGGAATGCTTGGCTTCCCAAGACCCATAGCACAAATGCGGTAACAGCCTGTGTCTCTAGCCTCTCTAGATCAACAAGCAGGATAGTCGTGCCCTTGACATGAACACCCCATCGACAATGGCACTCCACAAACTCAGTAATGTTCCTCCCATGAGGTAACACCGGATGAATATCCCCCACCACTCTAAGGGGAGGCAGTCCGGTCAAGAAGTAAATATCCTATAATGTGAGCTCGATCTTGTGTCCCTGCACGACAAAGACCCCCTGGTCTGGATCCCAATAACTCACAATTCTTGATAGCAAGGGCTCAACTGCCCTCATCAATGGGTTCTCTAGCAACTTGAGAACCCCATAATGAGCCAATGCCCCTCGAACCACCTGATCCCCCTAGATCTCAGATCGAAGAGTATCCAAGTCTCGTTCACGCCAGTTGATTTTTAGCTCTGCCATTCTTGCAAAACACCACATGTCTTGTTAGTTCAGAGAAGTGTTGTAGCGGCTACAACCAACCTCAAAAATTTTGCCTTAGCTTCGTTTTGGAGCCTCCTTTCCAACCTTCACAACAAATTTCCTTGCTTCATCAAGTTCACAAGCTTCAATGTTTTTCTTGCACAAAGGCAGCTTGTCGATCACAACTTGATGCATTCCCCTCACAAGTTGTTCACCCAGACTTGGTCTAATTGCAGGCTGAGTAGCTTCCCCAAGAAAATTGCGCATTTCTAGAGGGAACCAACCTTTCCTCCAGAAATTGCACAATCCTGTCTGGAAGCCTGCTGGGCTCCAAGATTCCACAATTCTGTCAGTCAACACTCCCAACAGGAATTGTGCAATTTTCCTAGCAAGGCTGCTCAGCCCAGAATTTACGTAAATCTGGGTAGCAGTCAACTGCTCTACCCAGAAATTGCGCAAATCTCCTGGGCAGCCAACCCAACTCCCAGCCAGAAATATTCATTTTCTCCCAACAGTCTAGCAGTCCCTTGCATGTGCAACTGAGTTGACCAGTTCCTTCCGGGACCGTGCAAAACTGACATGCATGCATGGGATGCTTCTCCCAAGGCAGCATGCAAAGGCATCCCTTGTTTTAGGGATCTATTTCTAGCAATTGGAGGTTACATGGAAGGATCATTTCAGAAGCCTCCCACCAAGAGTCTCTTTCCCTAGATTTGTGGCATGCACGTCACAACCTCGATGCTATCAAAACTCATCAACCGGACGCTACAGAGCTCATTCCTCACATCAACCTTGCAGCTCTAACATCCCACATCACATCTAGGAGTAGTCGGCACATTCAACTCAACTATTTTGGGGTAAGCCCGCTTTACATGAACTATGTTCCATTTCTGTTGCTTTTTGTGTTTTCGATTGTATGAGTACTGTTTTCTTGATTTCTCTGAATGATTGTTGTCGTTTACATGTATACTAGCTTGTCTTAGTGCTGTTTCAGTTTTCGTTGACATCTCACTGCTGTTGCATGCATGAAACTATTTTTCACGAATGGTCACCGATTTGGTGACTCGCCTCACCCACATGCATGTTGTTCCTTTTTCTGAATCTGTCTTTCATTGTTTG
Source organism: Pinus tabuliformis (assembly GCA_031772625.1). Lineage (NCBI taxonomy): Eukaryota > Viridiplantae > Streptophyta > Pinopsida > Pinales > Pinaceae > Pinus > Pinus tabuliformis. The sequence goes on along the minus strand of CM062804.1, from coordinate 528,182,660 downwards.
TATGCATGATCATTCACTTATGCTTACACTCAGTATCACCATGCATTCACATTCACATTCACTTTCAGTTTCCCATTGGCGAGTCTGGGCAGCCTTGGCCCGAACTCTGCCTCACCAAGACAACATTGCGCAATCCTGAGAGGGAAGGCTTTGTCTCCCTCTCAGGAAATGTGCATTTCTACCCAGGCACTATTCTCCAGGACTGTTTTGCGCATTTTTGAGGGACAATGACTGTTGGCCTAGAAAATTGCACAATGCAGTCACTGAGCTTGAAACCATTGCAAGCCGAGATTACGCATTGCGCAATTCCGACAGTCAACAGCCAAACTAGACTGTGCATTATGCAGTTCTAGCAGTCAAGCAGTCTCCCAGCAGTCGAGACTATGCCTTTCGCAGTCTTGGCAGTTAGTTTCCCAACCGAAATTGCACAAACTTCATGATCAGTCACACAGGTATGTTGAAAGTCAGTTCTCAATTTCATTTTGGTTTTCGACTGAAAGATTGCTTGCCATGAGTGTTTCCATGTCTCCAAGTATTTTAGGTGTTCATCTGCCTCTCAGCAGTGCAGGTATAAGGGTTTCCAAGAGGGTAGAGTCAAGGACACTGTTCAAAGCACACCTGGAGATGCAGTCGATCAAATGTCTATGAGCTTGCCTACTCATAAAGATATCAAGTTGTTCGTAGACAAGAACACCAAGTTATCACAACGAGCAACATCATGAAAAATAACTGAAGGCAACATACCGAACGCAACGAATGCAGCAAACGCATCGAATGCATCAAACACAACGAATGCAACGAATAAAGTGAATGCAGCGAATGCAACGAACGCAACAAATGTAGTGAATGCAAGAGGAAGGTTGTTGACAACACAAAGGTGGAACAAAGTTGCAAGATCAAGCAGATCCACTGATGATGAAATTTTTTTTGAGATTAGGCTATGAAGTGATGGTGTGACATGAAGATTGCGCAAAGACAAAGAATGGAACAAAGAAGGAGTTGCATGTGCTGAAGCAGAAACTCAAGGAAGAACATGAAGCTCCACATACAGACGAATGAGTTGCAACAGGAACATGAATAGTAGTGGGCGCAACATGCACTCACGGATCAAACTGCGTCCGTACAAGTTAAAGATCCATCCCAGCAGCTGTCACGGAGAAGACATGTTAGAAGTGTTGTTGATCGCATGCAAGGGATTCAACAACATGCATGTCATTGTGCACACACATGCAATCCAACCCATTCAACACACTCACTAAGGCGAAGACAAGAAGCAAGTCAAACTGGAGCTGAACATGTACTTCGGCAAGTTGATGTGCATGACCACCAACACACACTTGAAGATCAACACAAACATTATGCATCAATGTGTTTTTGGTTTAGCCACACCCAAGAAGACCATGCGCATGTTAGCAGACGAGTTGGATGAAGGAGCCGAACCAATACACTGGTTGCAATGAAGGCAAGAGTTCGCTTCAATAAGATGTCATCATGAGGTGCATGCACACCATCACGGACAACCAAGCTTGGCATCAGCTCACCACCTTCACCATCACAAGCATGTCAAAGAGTTGGTCTCATCACAACGGACCGAGTGTGAGTGATGTCTTGCATGGCTTGCTCAAGCCATTTTGTCTCACATGAGCACATGTTCATTGTATTGTTGAGTCATGTCAAGTGTAAGTCAAGTGTCAATAATTGGATGTAACAGTCGTAGAGTAGGTGAAGAGTCATGAGGGTAGTTGAACTATCACAAAGGGGAATGTCAAGGGTCACCCCACACTTTGCTATAAATAGTCCCTCATAACTCATTGTAATGGATTTTGGTCAGCCAAGCTTCTGATAAGACTATCTTGGAGAAAGCTTGGACAGTATTGTAACGTGCCTTGGCTTCTCCAATGCATGCGGCTAGTACATCTCTTTGGAGGAGCAGGTAGATGTGGCTATAATGCTTCACTATTGGGGCTAGTAGATTTACATGGATGTATTGTCTGATTGGGACTTACACTTCTTTATATAATAAGAGCCAACACATTTTCATGCATATGTTGTTATTGTAGTTGGAATGCTCTGGTTGCTTAGCAATATATGTTGTTTAACTTACGTATTTGTGTATGAACTGCTTCATATGTAATTATATGAATCTTGTTGCAGATGTGCTATTGGTTTAACCATCACTTTGGATTGTCAACTGATCTGCTTTCCAACTTGTGATGCATCTTCGCTCATGTGTTCCCTTCTCAGCTGAGCAGTGCTATAGGTTGCTAAGGGGTGCACTCATCTCACCCCCATGTGTTATAACCTCTCATTCACCTTCCTTGACTCATTGTCGTGGTCACACCCTTGCTACTAACATAGTTATCTTACTTGCCTCTATGCGACATCGCGGTCAAGGTATTACCTTACGACCCACTGCTGGGACTCCTACACCAAAATGTCTGAGGTTTAATTGGGACTTCTTACCGAGGAGATCCCCTTGACATGTTGGTGGGTCCAACAACGTCAACAAGAAGAAAACAACGGGCTACACTGATCAACCTACAACCCCCACCAGTCTAGTAGACCAACTCTCTCTCCAGCCCCAAATCGCAGTTTTCAGCCTTGAAAGTGTGATATTGCAGGTTTCTAGCTATTTCCTACGAGCCAGATCGCACTTCTGGGCCCATAAAGTGCGATGCAACTGTGAGCATGAGCAAGGGGAGATGATAGGTGCCAAAAATCAGGAAATAAACCACTGAAATTGAAGAGCACAGAAAATTTTAGGGGCAAATGTTAGCCCAAAGGCGAAATTTAAGGGGTTTATAGTTTGGATGGGCGAATTTTTTATATTACACCCATTTTCTATAGTTAGCCCAAAATTTATTTAAAAAAAAATAATTATTATATTTTAGCACTAAAAAATAAGGCAGATAAACAGTCCAAAAAAACTATTCGCCTCATTTGGAAGTTGGATTTGATTACAGTCGCCCCGATTTCCAATTTGGAGACTGGATCTACTTGTAATGGCCCTGATTTCCTGGTTTGCAAGTCAGACTTGGTTGCAATGGTAGACAAGAGATTGGGTTAGCGGTTAGCGCCTGCCATTGCAGATGATGGGTACAATAATTGCTTGTACTCAATGTGAGAGGAGCCGAGAAAGATAAACTAGATGTTGATGTGGGCAAGTCAGACAGATTAGGAGATATTGGGACTCAACAAGGAAGAGAAAGCATGAGAGAGGAGAGGGGATGCCTCCACAATGGGGGAAGGTCTTGTAATGTATGAGATTTTCTATGGGATTGAGATGTCGCAATATTGTCTACTCTCTACAACTTCTATCTAAACCTATACCATTCCAAGAAACCGAGGGTAGGGTTGAATTCAGCGATTTTGATGTATCAATTAGACAACCTCCATTGTTGAGCTGCGGGAGTGTAAGATGTGCGTGTGTAAATTCTACAGTGTGGGTGTGTGAAGTCTACAGTGAGGGTTTCCTTTGTCTAGTGTGGTCTTGTTCGAGGCAAGGTGGTTACAGTAGGTGGTTACTACTGGCAAGGTATTTCTAAGCCCTTTACTGTGTAGGTGGTTACTAATGGCAAGGTATTTCTGAGCCCTTTACTATGTTAATTTTTTGTGGAAAATCCTTTTCTTTGTTCATCAAAAGGGCTAGACGAATTGTTTGGTTGGTTCTCAGGGTTTGAGTGATGTTCTGGATTGAAGGGCCCCTTCATGGAAGTGCTCAGTGCAAGGTTCACCTATAGCAATGTAAGGAAATGATCTTTAGATGCTTTTGGAATTGGGGCTTGTGAAGCCTTTCTTTCAAAATAAATATAAAACCTCAGAAGGAAATATATTGGTTAGAGGCACATATCACTTATCAATAATTATAGACACAGGTTTGGAGAATTTGATCCTGTGAAAACAAATTCTTAGAACCTGAAAAGCAGTATTATATGGCAGATTTGAAAGAGCCCCTTCTTCCTCCTCGACCTTTTGTTTCTATGGCGTGTGAAGCTCCTTGTCGACCAATCATGCTTGGCAGGTCTTTGTTTCAAGGAAAAGACCTTTTGGGAGTTAAAAAGAGAGGGCAGGGGATTCAGTTATGGATAAGAATAGATAAAAATGGGAGTTCTCAAGTTTTGGAGGTAGATAAATTAACAATAATGAAGCGTTGTGACTTTCCGATTAGGGATCTTCATCTTTTGGATCCATTATTTGTATATTCTTCCACTATTATGGGATGAGAGAGAGAAATTGTTGTGAATCTAGATCAAATAAGGTGTATAATCACAACTGATGAAGTATTGCTGTTGAATTAATTGGATATCTATGTTCTACAGTATGTGGCAGAACTACAAAGGCGTCTGAATGTTGGAAATGACATGGTTAACAATATGTGGCATTCTAGAGAACAAGGAAGCTCAAGATTTCCACTAGTGTCAAGTAGACAAGAACTGAGGGATGATGCCATGCCTGGCAGCACGCAGTCTAAGCCAACAAAAATCAATTAGTGATGCTGATATTTACAGTGGTTCATCTGCAGATGATTTTCCCTTTGAATTTAGGGAAATGGATGTTGATTTGGAGGCAAATTGCACATTTCTAGACACCCAGGCATGTAACAAACTTGTTTATATTCTCATATCCTGATTGTTGTACCTCTGTTGATTGTGAAATCTGTTTAGTAATACTTTAACTCCTGTCTTGCCTGATTTGTTTTCTGGATCTCTCTTTCTCTCACACACACTTTGATAGATGCATGTATGCACATATGTTCATACCATGCATGTATTTCACATGCTCTACTATGTGCAAAGAGCGCATGGGATTTGGCCAAAAGATGAAGGTTCAACTTCAGTGAAATGTTGGCAGAAGCTATCAAAAAATGTAGTGGAATGGAAGTGTAGAAACATAGTTGGAAACATTAAAAGTGTCAATTTAATTTGCAACCAGTTCTTGCATAGTCAAATGTGTGAAGGCCAATAGTAAAGGATAATGTACTCTTCCCATCTAGGGGCTATTTTATGTTCATACTTCTTGAAGTTATTTTGTTTGACATGTTTAGCCAATTTGTATATGAAATATAAGCCTTAACTTTTGATACACACTCATGCACAGTTGGTGAACAATTGTATATAATTTTGAGATTACTTCTTATATTGACATAAAAAGTTTGTTTTTGTTTTGTTTTGTTTTTTTTTTTTTTTTTGTTTTGTTTTTATTGTCTGTTTTTTGTTGTTTATTTTTTTTTTGTTTTGTTGTTTGTTTGTTTGTTTTTTTGTTTTGTTTTGTTTTGTTGTTTGTTTGTTTTTTCTATTTTTTTGTTTTGTTTTGTTTTTTTTTTGGGTGTGTTTTTTTTTGTTTTTTCGGATTTTCTTAATTGGTGAAAAAAATCACTAAGTCTACTCCCAAGCCAAACCATACTTGGGCTTATTTTCAAGCCAAATTAACTCTGTCCTGAGTCTGATTTTCTGTCCATGAGTCAAACTAGCCAAAATGAGTTGATTTTATGAGTACTCATGGGTTATTTTCTCCCTAATGAGTGCAACTCATGAGTGGATGGAAAAACTTGCTAGGGTATAAAATAAATGCAAAAACTTGAAGGAAATGACATCATTTTTAATTATTTTGCGATAGAGATTTTGCCAATTTTGAGTTGAAATCTTAAACTTTTCCCTTGCGGAGCTTAGTTTTCCAACATTAAGTTTTCTAAAGTCTCAATGAATTCATTTAAATGGATTTATTTTCATAAACAGGTACAATATCAAACTAACAATGAGTTTAACCCTGACAACATTTTATTCTCTTCTTGACCCAAACTGTTGTATTAACATCAAATTGCGGTTTTATTAAGGTTAACTATGTTCACCAAAGGATGAATTTATGGTTTGTATTCCAGTGGAAAAGTCGGAATGTATCTCACTACAGATTTAATTGAACTACTATTGGAAGAAAATACCCATGCATGCATGCTTATATGGATCTCTATGTTATATGCAGCCCAAGCAAAGCTGGACAGATAAATGTGCAACAACACTTACAACATATCATAATGCATACAAATTTTTTAAGCTGGAAAAACCCTCACAGGAATAAAACTATGTCAAGTTATTAATCTGCAAACCAATGCTTATAATAATTTCCCTTAGGCTTCTGAATTTTTGGTGATTTCACGATATCCAAGACAACCATAGCATTCTTGAATTGGTGGCCTTGGATATTACCTTCTCACACTATCTCTTATTTGGCTTAACTGGGCTACATATATGATCTTCCCACCATTTTGTTTGAACCTTCCTCTCTTTCAGTTAATCAGTCTTAGCTTACATGCAATGGACCCACACTCTCTCAACTCTCTCTTTTTTATGCCTTTTCTCCCAGATTCTATTATAGCCTATGTTGATTTTTTTTATGCCTTTTCTCCCAGATTCTATTATAGCCTATTTTGATTTTTTTGGGTAGTTGCGATTAGTATTCCCAGCTACTCAAGTCGCGACCCTAAAAGAAAAATTAAGAAGAAGAAATTTAATTCAAATTTTCCTCCAAAAAATTTAAAGTCGGTCCAGCACAAGGATATGTGCCCCTTGGGCACTTCATGACCATTATAAATACAAACTCGGCCTCCATTTGTTTGGCATCAATTCAGATCACTCAAAAATAATTTGTTTTTAGTTCACATGTGCGAAGGAGAGAGAGAAGAAGAAAAAAGTTTGACTAGTGTTGACCACTCTTTGACCGAAATTTCTGAGGCACTGTTTGCCCGAATTTCTGAAGCAGTTGACTGAGCTCTGTCGGGGTAGTTTGACCAAGTTTCCTGGGCAGTTGACCGAGTTTCTGGGCAGCTGCAGTAGGCTGAGTTTCGGCCCTGTTGACTGAGGTTGACCAAAATTCTTGGTAGCAGCAGTAAGGCCAAACTTTTCCTATGCGGATTATGTAGCCAATTTGATTAGAAAATCATATTGTACTTTTTCTGAATCGAACAATTTCTCCCAAGAAAAGATTGGTGGCTTTTTCCCAAGTTTTGTTTTCACAATGTAAAATTGTGTCTCGTTTGTGCTTGGCTGTCTCTTTATGATCCTAATATCATTATTGCATTATTGTTGAGATTTTATATGTATAATTACTTAATGATGTATGTGACATAAGTGAACTTGGTTAAAGAAATCATTAGAAAGTAATTATCAGTTTAGACGATCATATTCTCTATGAAGGAAGTTGATACCATGTTGAAGAATCTAGGGCAAACATAATAAGGTGATTCTTCTTTACTATGATAACAATTTGTGAAGCATTTATACAATTTATCTTAACTTAATGTTCCATCCATTATTAGTGTGTGTGTTTACCTCATAAAACTTCTACCAAAAACAAAAGAGACAAGAACACAAATATTTGGCTTTTCACTGGGGCTAGTACCTCTCCCTCTTGGAGAGGAAAACCCACACAAAATTCTTCTTATAGATATTCCATTGATGAATACCAAACCATGACCCTTGACACAATCTGACTCTCCAAGACCAAGACGTCAATCCTCTTCTTCATCACTGCTAGGATCATCATCCTTGCTGCACCTCTGCCTCATTAAGATCTTCATTACTGTTGACATCATTGCTGCACCATGATTTTCTCTTGAGATTTCCACATAAGTGATCTTGACTTTTTCATTGAGATCATAATCGTTACCTTGATTTTCATCCTTGATCAATGCACCAAGGGCTTCATTGCTGCTACACCATATTTGGATCATCACTGTACCCTAGCTGGAAACATCATCATGCTGACTGTGAGCAGCAGAGAATGTACTTTATGACAAAAGTTCCAAGACAGTGAGGACAACGATAGGATCAATGTGATTCTTCTTAAACTGAGACAGTGAGACCGAGGCTATATGAAGACAGTAAGGATTCTGAGATTCTTTCCATCACATATATGCATTGACTGCCATGAATTAGGTTCACCAAAATTGTGATTACTTTCTTTCCTGCACTGAGATCTTACTTTCCATTTAAGCCGAGACTGTAATGATTACTGCTGCTCCTTATTATGTCGAGACTGTAATAGTGTGAGATCACTGAGATACACATATATATGCCTAGATCAAAACTACAGGGATATATGCGAGGGCTTTACAGTCACCATCACAACTTACTGTGTCACCTGGAGTCATTATTTTCCTGTTAAATTATGGCATGTTCTATGCTTAAGAGCAATATACTTCAATTCTTCTTATTAGCCCAATGTCAATGTCTAGTATAGAAATCACATTAACATGAAAGTAAAATGATGATAGAACCTAAATGAAAACAATAGAAGACAAGCCAAGACAAGAGACACAATATGTGGCGCTAGCCAGGGACAAACCCCAATTCAGGGAAATCATTTGATTAATTCTTCTATATTCTTCAATAATTTAGAAAAGAGAGAGATATAATACAATATCACAAGTATGTGATTTACAAAAGCAATAATGAAACCCTTGAACAACAATATCAAGGGTGATCAATCAACTCCCAAATGTGTCCAAGACAACCTAGGAGAACTCAGTCTCCGACATCAATGAAAATAGCCAAAAACAGTCAACGTAATATGGTTAAAACAATATTCAATGCTACAACATACTACAGCCAACCCTAACTAATCAATGCTGTCCCAAATCGGCTCTCCAACAAGTCAACATAGGCTGTCCTTAGCCTAGGAGAGGCTACCCACACAAATCCACAGTCAATGGGGGCAATATGCTGGTCAAAGCATGCCTAAATCACCCCAAACAAGATTGTTGTACCTTCATGCATCCTTACTGCCCTAATTGCGTCCTCTCACAATGTCGCCCTAGTTGTGTCTTCTTTCCCATGTGAGAGATGCATCCTTTTTCCTTTGTATACCCAAGAGACAAGGAGAAGAGATGTGGGGATTAGATGAGTGAACTAATGCCTCAAGGTCTCTTCTATTTATATGCCACGTTGGGGTTTAGTTGGGTGTCTGAAACACAACTTTACTTGCTAGACAACCTTGACAAATTGTCGAGAAATACAAATAATTTCATATCTCCATGAATACATGTTAAAATCGGATAGTCGTTCTCGAAAATTCAAGAATTTTACCTTTCCCAGGGGCTTCGTTAGAATGTCAACGACCTGCTCATCAGTCCCAATATGATGGAGCCTTATTGCTCCTCGTTGTACCATATCCCAGATAAAGTGGTACCTAATATCGATGTGCTTGGAGCAATCATGAAATACAAGATTCTTGGACAAACGAATCCCACTCTGGTTGTCGCAGAGGATTATGTTAGTACCCAATTTATGTCAAAACAACTCACTGAAGAGATTCCTCAACCAGACAGCCTCACAGGAGGCCATACTCGAAGCAATGTAATCTGCCTCAATGGTGCTCAAAGCCACCGACTTCTGCTTCCTGCTCATCTAGGATATCAAGGCATAACAAAAAGAGAAACAACACCCAAAAGTTCTCTTTCAGTCCACCACACTGCCTACCCAATCAACATCGGAATATCCACATAGCCTCACATCTCCGACAGTGTATCTCAACCCATGAGTGATTGTTCCCCGAAGATATCTCAGAGATTCTTGGCACCAATCCAATGTGAGTGATGAGGCTCAACCATATATTGGCTTAACGTGTTGACTGCAAAACATATATCTCGACGGGATTTCACCGAGAACATCAATGCTCCTATGAGTTGACGAAACTTAGAAGCATTTCCTAAAGAAGGTTTGGCAGATCTATTTCATAACTTCTTGAATTTAAGCTCCATCAGGGTTGTCACGGGCTTGCAGTCCACCATACCAAATCTCTCCAAAATCTTCACTACGTATTTTCCTTGAGATAGAAAATTTTGCTGGATTTTTCCATACCTCCAGCCCTAGGAAATAGCGCATCATTCCTAGGTCCTTCATCTCAAATTTGGAAGCCAACTCCCTCTTACATTTGTGAATGAGAGGGTCTGCACTTGTCAGAAATAGGTTGTCAAATACAACACCAGTATCAGAGGCTTATCATCTTCAACCTTAAAGTAAAGGTTTGGATCGGCTTCAATCCTAGTGAATCCCAACTTCATCAAGTAGCTATCGATCCACTCATACCAAGCTTGGGGTGCTTGCTTCAACCCATAGAGGGCTTTCTTCAACTTGCATACAAGAGATTCCCGATTATGAATCTCAAACCCTTTGGGTTGTTCAACATAGACTTTCTCTTTAATCAAACCATGCAAGAACACGGTCTTGACATCCATCTGATGTAGGTTCCATCCTTGTGAAGTGGCAAGGGCTACGATCGAGAAGATGGTGGTGTATCAGGAAATAGGTGCAAATATCTCATCATAATCTACACCTTCCTTTTGTGAGAAGCCTCGAGCAACAAAGCGAGCCTTGTACTTTTCAGCATTCCCATCAGCTCCATGCTTGATTTTGTAAAGCCATTTCAAGGTGACAACTGTTTTGTCATGGGGTCTGGAGACCATATCCCAGACATCATTCTTCATGATGGACTTGTATTCCTCATTCATAGCATCCTTCCATACTTGATGCTTCACGACTTCTTCGAACGATGAAGGCTCATTTTGAATGATGGTGCTCATAATGGTCAAGTATCCGTGATAAGTGGTTGGCTTCTTACTTTCACAGAAAGTCCCTCTAGGTGCAATATGTCCTACGGCATCATCAAGTGTCCCCCTAAGCCATGAGGGCCTCTTCCTAGAAGAGGAAGGCTCTTGTAGAGGGGGATCAATAGGATCCATAGTTTCTTCCACATCGGGCATCGTCTCATCTTCCTTCTCATCTGGTTTCCTGGTGTCAGCTTCTTTATCTTTCCTTAGAATAGGAAGATTTTT